>JAOEHX010064701.1:0-12880 GCA_025448015.1 Bolborhynchus lineola | reverse complement strand
GGGAGGGCAGAAAGACTGATAAAAGGTTTGGATCCTCTGGGAACTGTGGTTCTCTCTTTGAGGATGGGGATAGGGTGAGTGCCTTTCTTCACTGGTGTCACACAGGGGAATTTTCTACTTCCCATTCACTAAAGAACAACAAAAAAGCAAAGACAGCTCTGTCTTCTGCTGCCAGACATAATCACTAGCTCCAAGATCTGAAAAGAAGCTGAAGCAGAAGCTTGACACAGGATCAAGCCCCTACATATCCTCCACTGTGGGAAGAAAATGTACCCAAAAGCACTCCTTGTCACAGAAAACTTTTGTGTTAGTACCTAAGTGCCTGGTGAGGTGTCTTTAATGACAGTTCACCTGCCCATAATTTCACAACAAGCAGACAGCAATGCTTCCTTTCCAGCTCAATCCAGTTTATCTCATCTCCTCCATAGGGTGCATTTGGCATCCCAATGCACTTTGAACCAATTTTATGATTTTATCTTTGTGGCAACAAGCCCCTGCTTTGAGAAAGAGCACTCATTAACTAGAGACAGCGTCACTTTCAGAGTGATTTATTTTATGAGGGTTTTGAAATAAATGATCAGTCAGTGATTGGCCATAAGGGAAAAGCATATAAAAGCTTACCACATGCATTGAACATACCATCTGTTATCCTTTAAAATCTAGCTTCAGGGTGGCTCAGCTAATTCTTCAGAGCGCATGATGTTCACAGCGCACAGTGAAGCATGAATATAAAAGCTGAGCAACATCTCCCAGGAAGAATCAACACTGTAACTGAAGCCTAATATCTTACATCTCACTGTCAGACACCGGCGTTTCCTAAATGAAAACTGACGTTACAGTCCGTAATTTGAAACTCATTGAAAAAATCAAAACCTAACCCTTTTACTTCAGGGCTGGATGGAAAAGGGATGCCTTCACTGCACCTCGGTTCTTCCTTCTGATGAGCTGATGTAAAAGCAGACGGGACAAAAAACATACTGTTATTGTTCCTCCAGATTTCTTGCCTTGTGGCATTCACAGCCCTCTGGGTGTGATAGTTTCCTGACTCTGATGCTTGCCACATTTCATGATCTGTGTTCCTGACCCTGAAAAGTACTAAATTGGACAATTTAACTATTGTTAGTTGGTCTGTTACCCCAAAGTAAAGACTAAGGCTGGCAAGTGGGATCAAGCACACCCTCAGCCAGTTTACCAATGACACCAAATGCATGGTGTGGTCGACAAGCTGGAGAGAACGGATGGGATCCAGACGGACCTGGGCACGCTGGAGAGATGGGATAGAGCCAACCTCATGAAGTTCAACAAAGCCAAATGCAAGATCCTGAACATCGGTTGGGGCAATTCCCAGCACATTCCCAGGACAACGCAAATTCAGGCTGGGCAGAGACTGGATTAAAGGCAGCGCTGAGGAGAAGGACTTGGGGGTGTTGGTTGATGAGAAGCTCAACATGAGCCAGCAGTGTGTGCCTGCAGCCCAGCAACCAACCATATCCTGGGCTGCATTGAAAGAAGCATGGCCAACAGGTTGAGGGAGGGGATTCTCCCCTCTACTCCTCTCTCATCAGACCAGACCTCACTGTGTCCAGCTCTGGCCATGAGAAGACTCAGGGGAGACTTAGAGCAGCTTCCAGTACCTAAAGGAGCTGACAACAAAGCTAGAGAGGGGCCTCTTACAAGGGCCTGTAATGACAGCTCAAGGGGGAATGGCTTTAAACTGACAGAGAGGAGATTTAGGCTTGACATGAGGAAGATATTCTTCCCTGTGAGGGTGCTGAGGCCCTGGCAGAGGGGGCCCAGAGAAGCTGTGGCTGCCCCATCCCTGGCAGTGTTTAAGGTCAGGCTGGATGGGGCTTGGAGCAACCTGGTCTGGTGGAAGGTGTCCCTGTCTGTGGCAGGGGGTTGGAACTGGATGAGCTTTAAGGTCCCTTCCAACCCACACCATTCTGTGGTATAAAATTTGCATAATGGGAAGGAGACAGAAAATAAGACAGTTCAACTGAAATGATTACAGAGACATGAAATCTCCGATGAAGGGACATGACACAAACATACTCTACTTAAAAACACATCTCACACACGACTCTTACCACATTTAAAAGGAAATCATACTCTAGCCAGAGTAATCTGCTAAAGTTCAGGGCCCTGTCAGCCCTGGGCCTCCTCCAAGGCCAGGCTGCAATGCCAAGGAGCTTGTGGCGGGGAAGGCATCTCCCTCCCAGCCACGTCCTTTCTGCCTCCATCCTGGTTTCACAGCAGTTTCAAGTGAGATGGTACCTCCTCTGAGTCGGGATACCCCGGTGGATAGCTGGCTCAGCACCAACCCTGCCAGACCTACCTCAAGTCATCACACTCCAGTGCTTTGTTTGGGTTTCTAGGGAAATCTGAATCAGCAGAGTGAGCTCACACCAGCTTGTGCTTTGAAATCACATACTTGCGGTGCACCATCCAGCACTGGCAGCTCTCAGATTTGGTTTGGTTTTGGACCAAGGTGCCAGACACAAATGCCCTCACATCAGAAGCCCTCCAGGTCAACATGGATGTGTTTCAAGCCACGGTGAGCACCTCTGCTTCAGGTGTGTTTGTTTCAACTGTGTGGTTGCCCACGTGGCTTGCAGTTTACATCTCACATTATAAACTGAGAGTAACCTTCTCGCTTCCTCACCACCCAAACCAAAGCAGCATAACTCTACTTCTAGCAAATATGGGAAGAAACAGAGCTGAAAGAAAAGGCTGCTGCACTGAAAGATGTGTTGCTTTACAAATCCTTAATTCTCCCCCTCCTTCCATCCTTGGGCTTTCACACACAACATTTATCTTCTTGATAACTCCTTGAAGCTTGCACTGCTTCTCTTAATGCCCAGCAGCCACCCTGCACATCCAGCCCTGGTACTGAGCCAGCCCAGCAGGGCAGAGGCCACCTCCTCCTACTATTTCCTCACAGCAGGCTGCTTCAGGGTCTTCCTTATGGTTTTCCCCTAACTCCAAAAATTACAAGGCCAGCAACAGACTAATTCCTAACAAGGATGCTGATATTCATAAACAGAAATTGGTCAGACAACAGCTTTGTCTATAGCTAAGGAAATATTGCGGTGCTCGCAGCCTCCAGCTTTTCACTTTGGCTTTCTTTAGAAACTTCAAAGCTGGCACCTTTGTCTGTGCTTTTTTCTATCCCAAACATTCCTGCAGTTTACTGCTATTTGCCTGTGAAAACACCAGTAACTGAGCACATCTTCTGCCAAAGGATAGGCCTTGCCTCAGTTCAGTCCCTTTGCACAGAAGCCTCCACCTGACAGAAGTAACTGTCCTTTCTGACACTTCTTTCCACCCCCACAAGAAGCAGATGCACAAAACCAGCATCTAGATGTCAAGAGTACATTGCTCTGACAGGTTTCCATAAAACCTATCCAGGAAACATCTGTGTTTCAGATGACTCAAGAAACAATGCCTCAAATAGTCACTGCATTTGCACTACATCTTCAGTTTCCTTTCCTACTCCCTTCTTCCCACTGGTTTTATTTCCCCTGAGTATCTTCACCCAGCAGTTGTAAGGAAAAGCAGATAGAAGAATACACCACTGTCATTAATGAATTGCCTCAGCCATGCTGTTAACAGTCCCACTTAATTGTAGTATTTGCTTGGCAGCTTCTCACACCATAATGTAACAATAACCCACTGCACTGTCCCAAGTGAGCTACCAGGGCTCAGTTTACCATGCCACTTTATTCTCTGCACCAACTACCAGAAACACTATCCACTTGACTCCTACTGCCCTGTAATTAAGCATATAGTCAAGATTAGAGCAGTCAATATCCATCTCAGCTTTATGACCAACCCATGGACATGAGGTCAAATAAAAAAGTATCACTGCTTGGGAATACTTACCAGCACCATCTTTATTACAGGCAAACCTGTCATCAGCCATGGTCCAAGATGGTGGGTTTAACTTTTTGTAGCATAGAAATGAAGTCAAGATTATACATACAGCTGGCCTATCAACAAGAAGAAAAACAACCCAAGTCAACTGCTGGCAGCAAACACGGTTGTCTTGCCTTATGATGCAAAGCTTTCATTTACTGCCCAAAGCATTCAAACACAGAAATCTGGTTTCTTCCTCCCCACACTTTACACATTTGTCTAGGCTGTTCCCAACCTTTCCCTTCCAGCATTCCCGAACAAACAGCTACACTCACTGTCCTGCTATTGTCAGACACTCAGTCTCAGCTACTGATGAAGACCAGAAGGGTAACGTGAGGATGGGGAAGGGGATCCAGCAATAGGACTCTGAGGAACATGAACCTTGTTTTCTGCTCTGCACCAGCTTCCCAGGCAACCCCAGTGAGCTGGGTGCAACCACCACCTCCCAAAACCCAGCACTTGGGGGACAATGGCATAAGGTGCCTCTCATTCCATCCCAGAGCTCAGCCTCCAGATTTGGGCTATGCCAACAAGATGATGTCATGGGTATTTGGGCTGACACCATGAATGCAACGAGAGCCCAAGGGAATCACCTCCAAGCAAATGTCAATTACAGACACCCAACATTTCATCTCCCAAACCACAGCCCCTGTCTTCTGGCATTGGTACTCTGAATTTTCCATCCTTTCAGGGTTGGTTGGAGAACACATCACCACACCAGGGCAAGGGGGCACATGTAAGGTTTGTGTATGCTGCATGCTGAAGGCCTGGGGAAGGCTGCTGTTTTGGTGTATTTTCATAAGAAAGCCATGGGCTAATTAAAGAAAACACAGAGCTTGATGTACCCAGTTCTGAAGCAATGCCTCCTCTGCTCTACAACTGCCCCAGTGAAGCATCCCATGCTCTTTCCTGCATTGGTTGTTCACCCACATCACCCCATGCCAGGGAGCCAGCTGAGTTCACAGAGCTGGCAAAAGCTCCCAGCAGTGGGATCAGAGTAGTTCCAGTGTTAAGGCAAGAGGAGCAGTAACCATCTACTCTGCACCATGAGCCACAAATATGAGGCTGCCCTGTGCCCAAGGGATATCAAACCACAGCTGAATAAGCAAACCAACAGGGCAATGGTGACTTCCCCTTGGGAGTTTTTTGAGCCTCCCATTCAGCTCTTGCTTTTTGGAAAGCACACCTGAACTCAAAATCTTTCTCCACACACACACTCCCACCTCCCAGGGCTGAAACTGCAAAAGTTTTGAAGCAATCAACCTTCTGAGCCTGGAGTGGAGAACCAAGCAAGGAAGTCCACTGCTTGGTGCCAGGTGGCAGCAGCCTGAAATCCTCCTTTCCTGGCAGCTTTACCATCAGCTCCAGCAGAGCCAAGAGATCCCCTACCTGCCCAAGCTCAAATAAAAACATGCAGTAGCTGGCAGTAGAGGGTTTAAGTGTACGACAGCAGAGATCTTCAGCATATTGTACTTCCTACAAAGAATCTCACAACTGACTCAAGCTGACCAAAGTGAGTTTAAGCCAGCTCTTTCTTCCCTCCCTTTTTCACCCTACTTCTCTTCACAGGACCACACTCATAATGATGGAAGAGTTTGAGTTAAAAGTGTCATCTACATAAAGGTTGCCTAGATACTTAGAAGACAAGTGCCACAAAACGTGTGCAAGTAACGACATTTCACTTTATGTCACATTTAAAAGAAAACGCACCCAATGCTACCGCTCTGCATACAATGGGAAAGAGAACAAATAATGAGTCCATGTCACACTGATAGCATGACTGAAGCTAATGGCTTGGGGGGGGCACCCTTTCACACTGGAAAAATGAAACCTATTTGTTCTGGAGAAATAAGGAGTCTGAATCAGAAGCTACCCAGACTTTTACATACAATTCTGCTGTTGTCAATGCAAAGCAACACTGGTCTCAGAACATCTAGCAAGCATTAATTAAGGGCTAATAGATTTTCCAGGGAGATATCTCCCAACTCTACACCAGAGAAGCAATACCCCAGAAAGAAAAAATAACGATAAAAAAAGCATTCCAGACCATGCATGAAGAACTCAGTGGAACATTATATAGCGTGCAGGGACATCGAACTTCTCAGAGCATTTGACCCGTAGCTGGACTCTGCAGCCTCTGACACCCATGGCACATTTTAGCTCACGCATGACAAGAGGCTCCACTGCTAAACAACACATTTACACATCAGCCTGCAATGTGGCACCCATCCTCTGCTTCTCTTTGCATAGATCAAAGACTTCTGGCCATGGAAAATAATGTAAGCTTACACAAGGCAGCCGGGTGCCTCCTAACACCTTACCTGCAGCTGGCCATCCGCCGGCTGTAGACCCCGAGCAGCCACCACAGTGCTGTTGAACAACTAAAGCCAGCAACATGCCGATTACACCAGTATCCCAGATAAGATCACAAGAAAAGCTTATTTCATGGAAAATGTATTTTGAGGAAATGACTCCAACACGTGGCCATGCCCATGCACCGCTGCTGCCCACGGAGCATCTCCCAGCCCCATCCACGCGGGTTACTGTACCTGGGGCTGCATCATCACAGCCTCTTTCCAGAAGGAAAGATGCAGGCAGTGAGGCAGGTTTCTCTCTCGGCAAAGGTATCATTTAGCAATTTGTTTCATGCTCCCAACTCCATTGTTTCTGAGACTTCCGGGGAAGAACAAAAGCAGCTGCTAATCAGGATCTAAAATTACAAGGCTTGACTTGCAGAGAGAAAGAAATACCTAAGTCGTATCTGCTTTTGAGAAGGCTACAATTCACATAAGAGCTAAGCAAAGCTGTATTTCACTTTACTTGCGCAAAGAACAGGGTCAAAACAAACCTATTCCAAAGCACACTGAAGTTGAAGGTGCCTTGCCAGCCCGTAGATTCTATTTTTCATTTAAAAAAATAATGCATTTTTCCTCATTAAAGAAAATAAATGAACAATAGGCTTAGACTGTGAGTTTTCTGAAAGGATTTGGCTTTCACACCTTACCTTTCAAACAGCTGTAAGCGACTCGCACATGTCACTTTAATATCCAGTTGGTTTAAATGATCTAGTTTCACTTCTTCCCAAAAAGCACCCTCTAGCACGTGGTGGTGGGAAGGGCTTTGCAGAGTTACAGCAAGCTGAAGTAAAATGGCACAGTGCCCTATAAACACACAGCAAACAGCAAATCTAAGGTGAAATTAGTGTCACTAGTTCTCAAAATTGTCTGTTGGAAAAGCAACAAGGACCAAACCAGAGTCCTCACACACATCCAAGCATGAATGCGGATGTAAGTCACTGTCCTTCATGCTGACAGGGACAAGCAGCATGCAGAAAGGGCTCGAACCCAACTGTAAGGCCCACAGCTCAGAAGTGCTAACCTTGTTTGTGTAGCCCACAGATTTTCTTCCCTCATACTTCACCAAAGCTTTCAATTAAAACCCATCGTCTGGAAGGGAAAATTTTCCAAAAGGAACAGAAAAAGCCTCTTCCCACCTCTAGAGATCCACCAGCGCCATCCTGCACATGCACTCACACCCTTACACACTGGCGTTTAACACGGAAATAACCAATCCTGTACTGATTTGATGAGGGACTAAAACCACACAGAGGCATCCTTTACCTTGCAAAGAGACCAAACCAAAACGAGCTCATTCTTCGGCTTATAAAACAAGCCTTTAGAGATAATTATGTTTTATTACTCTTCATTTTATGAGGATTGTGTGAAAACAAATACCAGATGCCTATTTGTTGCATTGGGGTGGGGAGGAAGGATATCAAGGAGAGGGGAAGGAGGAACCTCTGTGAGCACTGCCGTAAGCAGCCCTGCTTTTAATTAAACACAATAAATGCATAAAAATTAATACTATCTGAAACCAGCAGGTAGGAAGCAAACTCATGAAGTGCAGCTGCTGGAAGACCCTCTCCCCTCCAACCTCCTGCTGCAAGAACAGCCACTCATGAGCCTATTGCTCAGGGCTGATGCTCTCTGAGCACAGCTCCTTGCATATGCATTTCCCGAAAAATTAATACCAAACTTTGCAGATAACCAATAAAAAGGGGGAGGGAGGTGAAAGGATTTCATGCTACTTCTATTAAAGAGACACACACAGATTCAGCCAGGAAAACCCATCAGGAAGTCATGCTGCTTAAAGATGGAAGAAGAGGGGAGAGAAGGCAAGGAGATGTAAAGGGTTTCCTGGCAATCTTAAAATAAAGCAACCATCCAGAACAGGCTGGACCCTTCATCTGTTAACTTGCCAGACTCGTACAACATGCGTCCAAGCACAGGACAGAACCAGAGGGAGGCATGCAAAGCATGCCGAATACAACAGCAGAAATGGGATGCAGCTCCTCAAGGACAGTTAAACACAGCCAACTTTCCACCAACAGCCAGATGTCACTCCTCTCCCCAGAGGCATCACTAGGAAATCTATTTCCCATTTTCAATGGTGGCTTCCTGTTTCATTTTAATTGCATTAAGATCCAATCATGGGGTGACAATAGACACTTCTTACTCAAGGCCACTACCAGCCCTACACAGTAAATCCCGTTTTCAACAGCATGTCTGCTAATGCTTTAAAGTTCTGCAAAAGCAACTGAAATTGTGCATGCAGGATCTCATTGCAGTAGGGACCCTTTTTCTATGTTAGTTTTTTTTTTTAAGGCAGATTTTAAAGACAAGGTAAGGAGCAGTGGGATGGTTTCCACATTTTGCTGTTCATTTCCAGGTCTCCATCTGTTGTAACTACTGAGATTGAGGACGGGTCTCCTCTGTTATCCTCCACCAGTGCATATTCTGAACCTACTTCCTAACGAAGTTTGTTTACAAATATTCATTAGATTCTATGCTTTATTAGCCCAGTCATGGGGCCCTACAAGATGTAATTATAGTAATCAGTACATTGATTATTGTGAAACACAGCTACTCTGAGACTAAAGTTAAAGTAAATAAGAACTACTGCTGTAACCAGCAACCATACCAACAGGGCAACCTGGTATCACATCAGTATCTCTAAATCCTTAGATCTCCAGTTTTATACCCAAACACCACAGACAATCTCACTGTTAATTATTTTACTGTTATCCGTGTCAGAAAGATTTGTCATCAAAGTTGAGAGTAAAAAGAAAGGACTACTATTACAGACCACCAGAAATAGCTAACATTTTGGTTCTCAGCAGCAAAAGACACCAGCAGGCTAGGGTCAGTGAAAAAGAGACCTGTAAAAGATGGTATGTGCAAAGTGAGATGATTTTTTGACACCTTCAGACAAACGGACGAAGACAAGGACCAGGAATCCCTTGCACAAACACAGAGCAAGAGTCTGTCCAAACCATGGAGTTCTCAACCTCTGAGATCCACACCAGGCTTTGGGGAGAGGGCAATGTGGGCAGAGGCAGCATCTGAGGACACAGTCAGCCCCATAATTAGCTCCACGTCAAGAGATGTGCAGAGGCAGTTCAGAGATGAGAGGGGATTTGGGGCTCCCCCTGAGCTACAGGCACCCAAAGCCTTCACACTGGACCTGGAGCTCAGGAGCAGCACCCACATGTAGCCGGGCAATGGCTGCCTGTCCAGGCCATGGGTGCTAGGGCCAAGACAAGACACACTGTGCTTCTGACCAAGCAAGGTCCAGCTGAGGCAACCAGGCACTTCTCTGACCATCCAGTTCTCCTCTCATCACCTATAGCAATCCAGAAACAGAATTTACAGCCAGATAGGACAATAAGGTGCTGGGCTGTTCTTGGCTGAAGGTGAACAATCACCTCCTGGGTACTTATTTCCTAACACACCACATCTACAGAAGCCACCTTTCAAGGAAGAAAGCTAAGACTCTATTATCTCTGCAATTAAATCCAGGGAAGGCTGTAGAAAACCAATTGCATTTGTGTACGTGTAAGCTCACAAATTAACCCCAGGAACTCTGTTTATATCAGAAGGGTCATTCACAAGGAGAGGCGAGAGCAGTGAGTGCCTGTACACACTAGCTTTGATGTGTTCCCTACCTGCCTCCTCACAGCTCCAGCCCCTTGCACACTTTGATTACTCGAGCCTTCCCCACCACTGCCTCACTCGATTGCTTTAATCTTGCCACAACAGCAGCACCATGAAAGTAAAAGGGGAGTGGGAAGAGGGCGAGAAGGAGAAATAAAGAGAGAGAGAATGAGATTTGGAGCTGGAAAAATCAACTTGATGGAGTAATCTGAAAAGAACTGACGTGCCACCAGCCACAGATAAAATTATTAGAAATAAGGGATGTGTCGCGTGTTTACTAAAAGGGTGGCACAAGACTCATGAGGAAGTGCATCTCTGAGATTTTCGAAGAGAAAGCTGTGCGAAGACCCCATAGCAGCCTTCCAGTATCTGAAGGGGGCCTATAGGGATGCTGGGGAGGGACTCTTCATTTGGGATTGAAGCGATAGGACAAGGGGTGATGGGTTCAAAATTAAACAGGGAAAGCTTAGATTAGATATAAGGAAGAAGTTCTCTACTGTGAGGGTGGTGTGGCACTGGAACAGGCTGCCCAAAGAAGAGGGCAATGCTCCATCCCTGGCAGTGTTCAAGGCCAGCTTGGATGGGAGTCTTGGGTGGTGACACAGTTGAGTGGGATGAGTCCCTGCCCATGGCAGGGGGACTGGAACTGGATGATCTTAAGGTCCTTTCCAACCCAAACCATTCTATGATTCTATGACACCTGCTTGAAATCATTCCCATGGAAGCTCAGCAATCGAGGACTACTAAATTTAGCACTGGTTCTACCTTTCGCCGAATATGCACTACAGCTCCTTAAGACACATGTCCAACCCAAAACTAAAACAAAACACGTTTTAAAATCTTGCTTAGACTGATCCACATGCCAGACCAACCATCAAGCCTGAGATGATGTCAAGCAGTGAAGGGAAGCCTAACACCAGCCTGAATTAAAACTCACAGCGCTGTAGCTAAAACCACAGGCAGAGAAGGGGGGAAGAGCAGCTACAAAAACGCATGATCATCTTAAATATACAACCAAAAAACACCACCCTGCAATCCCTACCTGCTCCCCTCACCTTGCTGCTTTCAGAATCTTTTATTACCCTCACTTTTAAGAATCCACTGGCACTCAGCATGCAGGAGCAGTGTGCGGGAATAGATCCCGCTGCCACAGATAATGCAGTTCTAAGGGAAACCCATCAATTGTTAATGGCCATGCAAATTGTTGAAACTAGAGAGTTATTCACAGTTATCTCGCTGTGATTTGCTAAGTGTCCATGCCTGATGTGATCACTCACTTGATATATTATTCCATTACAATTCAAATAGTAGCCTTAGCTTTCAGTTTTAGGGAAAAAAGAGTGAGAGGGAGTGGGAGGGTGAAGGGATGATATTTGTTTTAAATTATTTTAAACAGTCATACATACTTTCTCATGCAAAGGCTTTACAGTACAATAAATTCCTCCCTGAAACTACAGTCATGCCCTATTGAAATGTTTAAATCCCTCCGATCAGATACTAAAGGAGTTTAGCCTGTAATTTCAGACCCTAATCCAGAAAAGCACTTTTTTACATTTCAACCATACACATGGTTCCCACATCCTTTGTGGGAACTGGATCTTCCAACTGCAGCTTGCACCACATTATGTTTTCTGATCAGGGTTTTCTACTGCTTATGCTAAAATTTACTGACACTTAATAAGCTGTCGGTGTCTCCTCAAATCCATAATGCATTCACTCTCTTGCAACACCAACTTACTGATGATTAATTTTCAGCTTTACTGTGGCTCCAACTTATCAGATGCTTTTTTTTGCTTCTTGTTTGAGATTTATTACCTTTAGCAAAGTATACTTTGTGGGTTTTCTTTATTTATTTTGTTTCCTCATTTTTTAAACAGCCTTTAAGAGGGAAATGTTACTCCTCCTTACAAAGCAGTTCTGAAATCACAGTATTAAAAAATAAATCCTATGTTTCCCATTAGGATAAGAGAAATTATATTTAATTGAAAGAAAAAGCTGCTAGCACCCAGCAGAATAGGTGGTGGGGAATGGAGGAGATGAAACATTTATGTGTTTATCTTCCTGAAGCAGCTGAGGCTATGAGCAGACACACCCAAACAAGCCTCCAGAGATACAGATCCAGACATTATGAACAAAGATTTGGCCTTCCCTCCCGATAAGGGCTCTGGTTTCTAGGAGCAGCCTCTGATTTTGTTCTTGCAGACTACAGCACCTACAATTCTGATGCGCTCTCTGGCAGTTACACACTTAACTACCCGACTGCACCAGGAATTCCAGTACTGCACTAAAACGTCTGCAGTTATTCATGGGGCGAAGAACAGCATCAGAAGTCAAGATCCTTTAGGAGAATGCAGAAAATCAGGATTCCAAACCAAACTCTGCCATGCTCACTCTTTACCAGCACTGCCATTGAGCAGGTGATGTTCTCCATCAGAATGATGGCTGCAGGGGTCATAACACATACTGCAGTTGCAGGAAATGATTTATATCATGCTCCTTTTTACAGCTTCAGAGAACTGATTATTAACAGGACAGGGTCCCCCATGTGTACTTTGCAAGCTCTACAGTATGTATTTCCCATTTAGACTTTGCTGCCAGCATGGCTGTGTGCAGCCCGTCAGCATCCTGCTCTCAATTTTGTTTAGGAGCTGAAGAATGATTGATCGTATTGATTTGTGTCAACAGTCTGACATGGCCATATCGACCAGCGGTAATTTTGTGGGAGGAGCTGCAAGGGGAACCAGAGCGAACATTTTCTGTAACACACCATCCTGTCTTAAGAGAAAATGCCATTAGAGATGCTGCTGGTACAGCCATGGAAGGAACCGCGCTGGGACTCGAACCGACACAAGTGAGCAATGAGACATTTCCCATGACCGTGTTTACAGCAAATCCACTGCTAAGCACCCAACTGTATAATTATACTCTATTACAATTATGCAAAGAAGTAACATTTCAGAAAGGCCTTCTCA
>JAOEHX010064699.1:0-14619 GCA_025448015.1 Bolborhynchus lineola | reverse complement strand
ATGTAACTCCCATGGATTAAGATAAGAACAGTCCAATAACTAAGGTATAACACAAATCACTATTGCTACCACCCATAACAATAATGACCAGGGAAAGATACAAGGGAAGAGGATACAAATGCTCACCACCCAGCGACCGAGCCGTGAACTACCCTCTTCCGGGTTCCTGCCCCCAGTTCCCACCTTCAGGGCATGACGTGCTATGTTATGGAATACCTCTTTGGTCAGTTTGGTCAGATGTCCTGTCTCTGCTCCCTCCCGGCCCACCCCCCTCCCTGGCAGAGCATGAGACCCATGAAGTCCTTGGCCAGACCAAAACGTTCTAAGCAGTAACCAAAACACCGGTGCCATCAACACTGTTCCCAAGCTGAAAGTCAAGAAACACAGCTCTGCACCAGCTATCAAGAAGGAGAAAAACGACTGCCATTGCCGAAACCAGGACAGAGATCCCAAACCAAGAAGGGCTACACAGACTTTTGTCCAACCTGCTCATGGGTAGCCCGATCTATAGCAGATTGGCTGCATCAAGACTTCATAGATTTCAACTTTGGGTCTCCTGGTTTCATACTATTCTTTTGTTGTTATAAGACAAAACTGGGTGAAAAAGAGAGAAACTGTATGTTGTTTTCAGTTCAAAGTATCTGAAATAATTTGAGGACTGTGCTGCAGCTCAGTAGAGTTGTTTTCTAGAAATACAAAGATGTGAATATATTGCAATAACCAACTCATTGCCTGTAGTGTATCTAGTGGCATTTGAAGGTACAAAGCCCTCTGTGGTAGGACTGAAGAGCAGAGGGTACAAAATGGGGGCAATTTCCTGCACACTGCTTACTTGGGATGGGTCTCTTACACTTCCTACACTATCCTGGAGAAAAAGGTCTTTGTTTCTTCTAAATTGACTTTTGCAGGCAATGCTCCTTATTGAATGTATATGAGTACTATGACTCTAACTTAGCTGATTAAATTCATCCTGTCTGCCTAGGTACTTATAGTTGAGGAACTAAAACGCAATTAATTAACTTCCTTCAAGCACCAGAATCTGATGATTTGGGAACACTTCTTCAGTGTTGCCCTTTAACTCTCACTGTAGGCACAAGTGTTCTCATAAAACATGAGGTGTTTTGAAAAGCTAATAATTTATGTTAAGCACTTAATGGAAATGGCAAATTCGAAAATCTGCCTTTAACTTACAAGAGGTTTGCCACAGTTTCATTAACTGTAACATGCTGATAACATTATCCACTTAATGCATCCAAATATGACAAGGTTTATCTAGATAGTAATTATTAAGCAGATTGGCACCAGCTGAGAAAAGAATAATTTTTTCAGGAAACCCTCTAGGCTGTTACTTAAAACCTTTCCTGACTGAGGGTTGCTGAAGTTTAGGGGACTGTCATCAAGACATAACTCTGAAGCTTCCATGTATTTAAGATGAAATCCTCTGACAATTCTTTTGTATAGGCAGCAGAATCTGAATTTCTTCTTTAACCTATGTGAAAATATAACCACAAACTCGAATCTGTATATAATCTCTGTTGCTGAATTAAATACTGTTAAAGTTCTTCCTAAATTCCAATCATATAAATATGAGATTCAATTTTCATCAAAGATATTAAATACAAAGATTTTTTTTTTTTTCTGGAAACACAAATGAGCATATTTCTGGCTTTCTTCTGATGATATAATACCTTTAAGGAAGATTCCCATTTTATTTTTCCTCTCTTAACGCAGTCTATGTCCTGAGTTGCTTATTGAAACAATAAGAAGTAAGGTGTTGAATTCGCTATCTCAAGAAACCTGATAGCAAGTCAAATATGTCACCCACCAGAATCTGGAAAAGATTTTGGAAAAAACATTCTGCATATGTTGAAGTGATTTTCAAAAGGAAAAAAAAAAAAAACAAAACAACTAATGACTGTTCAAAAGGCAAGCTCATTCACTTCTTGCTTACGCATTCATTATTGCTATCATTACAGCCACAATACAGTGCTTCACTGTTTTTTAGTGCTTGATATAGTGTTGGTATATAAATCCCTATACATTTAAACTGAATTTAGCAATGCTGCAGACTGCATTGGAAAGCTTGAAAAAGCTGACGCAAACTGAGCTAAGACCATCATACATTCATCAGATTGCAAATTTTCTGTGTTTGAGAATGAAGGTTATACCACAGTTTGCAGCTATTACTAAATTGCTTAAATAATAACACCCTCTCAAGATTCTGAAATTGCAGCCTGATATGCACACAGTATTTCTCAACTTACTTTCATCCTGTTAGAACTTTTAATTACTTTTCTGTGAAGGCAGAAGCTACCAAAAAGACTCAGATACTTTATAATTATAGATACTCTCATGTCTTTTCCAGGCAGTATCAGGCCATTTGCAATTTATTCCCATGACTCACAAAGACATTTCAGCAGCAAGTCCACATATTAAAACTAAAAGCTATTGACGAAGTAGTAGTTTTCACCAGCATTATTCAACATACTACACTTTTCTAAAATCACTGAGAGCAATCCTTCATTACAGTTCTCAGCTATCCAAGATTGATGTCCAGATACTCAGAGGGGTCTCTTTTAGAACATTATGCAATTCCCTGAAATGCTGTTGAACCATATTGCCTGTTGAGATGTAGATTTATTCACTTAGACCGTATAACTATTACAAATGTGGGGAAAAACCCCTCTTTTGCAATACTGACCAAGAATCCAGCTGAAAAGACTGAAGCTGCATTTCTTGCCATTAGATGTTTGCTCTCCTAAAATGAAAAAAACCTACATAGAATTAGGCTTGTAGATAGCATTTGGGTATTTGTTGGGATAAAAGTTGTGTGTGCTGCCAGGATAAACTTTACTGTGTTTGCAAAGTATGCAGGTATGCAGGTCTCATCAGAAAGAAGCAACTTGTATCAAAAAACATTCTGAGACCCTCCTACTTCATACCAATAGGTAATAATGAGAAACTGAACCACAGTTCATCTGATGCACTAATTCTTAAGTATAGCAGTCTTCCCACTCCTTTTCAGCCCTCAGACATGGGTAACCATGGTTGTTCCTACACTGTGGCATTCTGTACAGTGCAAATGTATATCCTGGCTGTATCTCTTACTATTTTCTGCTTCTCACTGGAAGAAAAAACTGGCATGGGTAGACTGGAAGTCACAGTGCTCTCCAGCTGCTTTCCTGATCAGAAAGAACAAGTATACTATGGAATATAAATAATATATGGAATATATATGGAATATAAGTAACTTCACCCACTGGTACAAAGTCAAATACCAATTCCATGCAGACACACAGTCTACCTAATCTTAACTACATTTTCACTACATCTGAAATCTAGTAATTGTAATATTAGAGTGCTGGGAGAGGATTATCTCTTGAATGAAACAGTTGGATGAAGATTTGGCTGAGACCAAAGCTAAATCCAATCAGCTCAGCAATATTTCTACCATCTACATTCAGGTTGCCAGTATCTCTGCTGTTACCTGACCAGAGGTGCTGACCTATCTTGATGGAAAATGATCTGGGCTCATTTATTTATCTCTGCTCAGCCAGAAAGTGCCAATGACATTTAGGAAACAGTGGCACCTTCAGTGCTTCAATATTCTCAACTGAGATAGAGTGTTGTAGCCCATCACGCCTGCCCTCCAGTAAACAGTGCATTCTCACAGAAATAAAAATCAACTTCAGTGCATCTAAATGCTTGGTACAGATAAACTAAGAACTCCAGCATGGAAAAAATGTGAGAGAAAATTATGGAGATATAATAGGAGTCAATAAAGTCACGAGTGAAGATGCAAGTGTGAAGAGGTAAGTAGGAATTGACTATTAATTCTTGCTTTGACCAAAATCACTGCAGGCGTCTGGCAAAGCTAGGTGTGACATTCAAAAGAAGAGAAGGTAAGAAGTGAAGGTGAATCTTCACATACTGTCTAAGTAATCTGGAACTTCCTACCAGAAGACACTGCAAATGCTAAACTGTTTTTTAAATTCAAGTGGAGACAATACAATTCCAGGACGCAATTTTCATCAGCAGTTATTAGCTTCAAACACATCAGCATATCTTGTCCAGAAATTCCTTTTGCTGCAAGTTTCTAAAGACTGCAAGAGTATGCTGAGAAAGTTTAATGACATTTGTTCCATTCCTATACACCGTCCTAGATTTTGGTTAATATTAGAAAGACAACACAGGATCTTTAGGCATGACTTCCTACAGTAATTCTACTTTCAAGTCTTCTTTATCATGAAAGAGTTTCAAAACCATGAACACAAAAATCTGAGTTCTGTGTTAGTGAAATAAGACCAGTGGATAAATTTGAATAGTAAACAGCTCCCTTATCTGTCATTTTCCAAGGTCACTCCCTGGCCTGGGGCTCATTTCCTATGGAAGATATTTCTGAGCAAGAGAACAATGAAGAAGTCAGTTAGGGAGTGAAATCTGCTGTCTACAAGGTAAATGTGCTGCAGCCTTTGACAGTGTAAACATAACTCAGCTGATGCCCCTTGGCCTTAGGGCCATGGATTTGTTTCTGACCCTTACAATTCAGCAACATAGTTAGACATTCCTCTAAATAGTGCCCACAAGACCAGAATAACATACCTTTTCTATTGCAAACTTAAAGAAGCAAAATCAAAATTTGCCATCTCTAGCGTGTATGACCCTAAATGTCAAACCGTGCTTAAAATGCCTGTACCTCCCATGAAAACTTCCATGTTATATTTGTTACAAAAAACAGAATACTTCACAATATTTACAGAATTTCACAATAAAAGGAAGTGAGATGCAGACAGAAGAAGTAGCCTCCACATATGGAGTCATAATGAAAGTTTCTGTTAGAACAAGAAATAAAACTTAGACCTTCCAGTACAATGCTTTTATCATAAGATCATCAGAAAAGGAGAGTCCTGTCTGGTTAACACTGTATGTTCTATTCCCAGAAGTACTATATTCTTGGGACAGTAGCTATCAAATTTTACAAAGCAACTTAAGACCGTTTATTAAAGCAATAAGGCAACTATCATGGGCACAAAGCTAAACCAAGATCTTGATTGCTAGTCTACCTCTATTTAATAGTTCCACAGAGCAAATATACAAATGTTGCTATCTTGAGAACCCTTTTGTTTGTATCAGTTTGCTATAGCCCTATACCTAAGATTAAAAGCAGTCTGTGCTACTGAGGAAAACTAATACTAATATGTTTAATGCACATATGCAACTTTAACCTCTAAGGTGAAGTTTTCCCAGTGAAATTTTCCAGATGTCAGAAGTGCAATTGCAACCTAACCATTAAAGCCAAGATTTGAAAAAGGCAGTCCTGTGTTCTACTTCTGTTCTTCATCTCCAGCTTTTCAAGCAGGAATAATTCTCTGCCATTTCAAAGTATTACAATTACAAATGCTATTCAAGAAGTAGATCAAAATCTGTGCAGGGAAATCATAGGCTGAAAATGTTATAAGGACATGTCCTTTTTATTCATACTAGGGCTTGTCCAAAGAAGGAGACTATTCTATGCTGAGATGTGGTACTCTATTCAGAATGGAATAAATATTCCACAATCAAATTCTATGGCTGGATTACTCAATTCAAATTTCGTACTACATAGGGCTACACTCTCCTCAATATTCTCTACAGGTATTTTGGTGGCCTCAGATTGACGTTCATACATCAGTAATCTAGATGTCTACATCTAAGCTAGACACCCTAGGTTTTTTTTCTCCCTGGTCATTGGAAAGGAATAGGCAATTTTAGGATGCGATCTGTATAATCCTTTTAATCACGTGTAAGTTAAAGTAAGATGAATTGGTGATCCCGAGTCCTTTCCTGTGAAACGCATACAAATCAGCTATTCAGATACTGACATTTGCACTGGTAATTTCCATATTTCTCAGATGAATTCTACCTTTCGCTGTGTGTATTAATGGACCACAACCCTCCAGTGGCAAAGTTAAATGCTCAAGTTTACTATTATTTTCTTCCTGCTTTACTGTACATCTTTTTTCATTCTGATATAGATCCTAAACTTTATCTTCCAGTGGGGAAATTGAGGCTAGTGGCAAAATATTTCCTATCTTCAGGTGGGTTAGTGTTAGTAGAGTTCAGACAAGAAGCTTTGGCAACAGTACCTACAGTTGCTGGGTAACAGCAAGAAAATGAGAAGTGATATGTAGATCAACAGCTTGTGAAGTTGTGTCCATGCATTAGGTTGTGATTCATCCACAGAAATAGATAAAGGTTTAGTACTCCTGGCACTGGGTGAAACATTCCACCACAAGAAGCACTGATTTGATATTTATTTTTCTAATTTTTTGAACACAGAACTGTGGCCTCAGTTCAAAACTTTTTAGGGGCTTATTCCTAGGAGAAAAGGTTGATCTATGGTAATAGATGCAGAAGATCAAGAAAACAAATACAATTTTTCTGGAGTTCTCATTGAGCTCATATTCAAATGTGAAGTTCTCATTTCAGAGTTGCAGGTCAGCATGAAACCTCCTCTACATACTTATAAACATCAGATCTAAATAACTGAAACTCCTCGGCTGTAACTAACACCTTATACAGCCCCAATTGTCTGTATAGAAATTAAAGTTGCAATTTCTCGGAGACTATGGATAACTGCATAGATTTTTGGTTCCCACATTGTACAAGGAAACAGACAGAACCCATGTGCTTATTTCTACTGCATCTCTTCATTCAAAAATTGGTTGACCACATTGGCAATTTCAACAATGTTATTCAAAGTTTATTATGAAAGGATTCAGGATGTCAGTTAACACCTCTTTTGTTTAACTTTAAAAGTACATTTCTTTCCACACATTAAGGATGTTAGTGCTGTTGAAATCTCCCTTTAACTTTGGATAAACCCATTTTTTCTCTGCTTACTTACTTGACCTATGAAGCCTTTAATTAGGCATAGTTTGCCATTGGTTATGACTAATTTACTATGATTTCAGCCCTGTAGACCATGAATCACCTAACCTCCCCCTATAACCAGTAAGGAGTAACATCCCAGGCTAAAATAGACATCCAAGTGGGGTCAGTTGCCTTCTGCAGTACTAATTCTAGTTGAACTTTATGAATTTCCACTTGGATTACAGAAATTATTTCTTGCTTAAACTGACAAGGTGCATTTGGGAGACTAAGGGGAAGCTACTGCTGTCTTGTGCTGAATGTTACTTGGTTTGTGCTATGACTATAAACCACACAACACATACTCCAAAAAACTGAAGTGGAAAAGAGACAGTTTCCCTAGGAACCCTAGGGGATACAGTAGGGGAGGCTCTTAAGATGCCAGAGTGAGAAGTCAAAAAAAATTCTCTCTCTCTAAACGACAGATGCCAAAGGCACTGACTCAGAGATGCCCAGTGTTCCTGTTCCAAGGACTAGAGTTATTTTAATGATTTTAAACTTGCACTTTATTTAACTGGCTATGAGGTTTCCTTGCATTACATTTTATTATGTATTTCACATAAATTCCATTTGATAGCTCATGAACAATTTTATAGATATTTATAAGAAATACTGGAAAAAGTTTTATGTCAACAAACTACTTTCATGTTTAAGAACTCGGACGATTTGCATGACTGCAGTGCTACAGTAGAAGGATACAAGATCTTTAGGAAGGACAGAGTGTTGCCAGCAGGTGGACAGAGGCAATTCTCCCCCTTTATTCAGCAATGACAAAGACACAAGAGCCTGGAAGTATACACTTGACTGGCTCACAATAAATGGTTGGTTGACCAGTAGGAGACACTCCCTGTCTGTCAGCCAGAGCCACTAGAGGAACTCATGAGCTACTGAATGAAAATATCTGATGTAGTAGCTCTGGAAACCATTGAGGGGTTGTGGAGATCAGGTTATAAGCCACATGTGTCTCTGCAGAAACTACTGCAAGAGATCAATGATACAAGTTCCCACTAAGAACAGAAACATACTTGTTGATTTATTTACCCACAAAATATCTCAGAAGGGATCCAGTCAAATCCCCTATTCTAAGCAGGGTCAGCTTTGAAATCACACCGTGCTGCTCAGGGCTTTAATCAGCCAGGCTATGAAAAAACCTCTAAGGATGAAGAGTGAACAACCTGTCCATTATTCTTTGTCCCCATGGTGAAAAAGTTTCTCTTTATAACATGCCTGAAGCTTCATTGTCTCAGTTTATGCCCACTGCCTCTCATCTTTACACCGTTCAGCACTGTGAAGAGGCTGGATCCATTCTCTGGATACCTCTCATAAGTTTAGGGAGGAAGCTATTAGGTCCCCCTTGCAACATTTTATTTTCCAAGCTGAACAAGACCAGTTTCTTCAGTCTCTCCTCACAGGGAACATGCTCTACAGTATTAGAAATTATAACTGTATATTCAGTCTCAGAGACTCAGGTCCCAAAAAAAATCTAGAAAAACAATTATGACCGAAACAAAAGTCTAGTTCTGCTTAAGAATCATTTTATATCTTGTGCAACGCTTAAAGTACAATTAATAGATTTTTGCAATTACTGCTTAAACCCCAGGGATTAAAAATATTCTCCACCATTTTCTGCCCTAGTGCCCCCTAGTATCTCTGTAAATCTTCATCTATATGTGAAGTTTAAGGTGTGAAATGTTTTCGCAGAAGAGTTTATCTACTGCTGAAACGCTAGTCTTTGTACCAGATAAAAATTCCAGATAAAGTGCCTTGCAATAAATGCCATGGTAAGATATTGTATACTGAGTTATGAAATGTGTCTCAGAAATTCTATTAAGTCTATATAATTTCAGCTGTAGCACTAACCAAACACTGGAGAAAATTAATTTCGATGGTGTTTTCTTTTTACAGTAACAAATTCAATTATGCTAATAGTATGTTGCAACTTGGACATATGGTAAAGAGAGAAGGTGTTACAATGATAGCAAGAAGGGGACAGAATAAGAAATGACAATGAGCAATAAATGTTTTAGAAGGAGTTAAAGTTGGCTGCAGGCAGAGAATATAAAAATTCTCAAACCAAATAAGCTTTAGAAAAATCCCTTTGCTCTCATCCATGTTTCAAGCAGAGTTTGAAGGGAAAAAACCCTGAACCTCCTCCTATTTCTGCACCAAATGATGATAAGCAAACCACCATTTCTCAATGACTGTGTCTTATAATACTTCAAAAATGTTCCGAATAATATTTCTGATAATAATAATACCTCTTCAATTCACCGTCATACATCACAAAAATTTGCCTACTTTATGGCTACATCACCATCTTCTGAATTGCTTTGGACTTTCCTCAGATAGTTCAGCTCCTTAATAAGATTTCTTTCTTGTCAGAACTTGTCTTTGAGTAGGAGAAGGATCTAAACTTCTCCACCT
The DNA here is from genome assembly GCA_025448015.1 of Bolborhynchus lineola. Classification (NCBI taxonomy): domain Eukaryota; kingdom Metazoa; phylum Chordata; class Aves; order Psittaciformes; family Psittacidae; genus Bolborhynchus; species Bolborhynchus lineola. The sequence goes on along the minus strand of JAOEHX010064699.1, from coordinate 5,286 downwards.
CTATCAGCAAATAAACCAAATCAGAAACTGCTCTTAATGTGAGCTAGCATTGCATGTCATGCCCTCATAAAGCTAAACCCTTTTATCTCACCAAACTATGTATCTGCATCTCAAACCAGCAAATTGGAAATATTCCTTGGTCACTGCTCTCCCCCAGGCTATTCCCAGCCATTGTCTGCCAGGGCTTTGCTTTGTCTACATTGAAATTTCCCCTCACAACATGTGCAGTCACTGTCATACACTGGTACAAACATCTGTGCCCTGCAGAAGTTTACTTGCACAGACAGAGCTAAAGACTTCTTGAGGTCTCCGACAACTCTGTTTTCTCTTTTACTTTTAGGAGAGCCCTAGGTAGGCTTACAGTTTATGTTCATCTCATGTGTTCCATAACAAAAGCACTTTTTATCCACAACATATCTTCCAATTAAAAAAAGAAAAAGTAACTTATCAGCTCTCCTTAACATGAGCAGACAACACAAACAGGAGACATTTGACTACCATGCTAGACTTTTTTTGCCCATCGCTAGATCTTCCAGGGATCTCCCTTTTTGCTGAGGTGATGTCCTCCTCATTCCGTTGGTAATAAAATTTCTTACTCTGATGAGCAAAGCAATCCTGTGGGCTAAAACCCCCTCCCCCAGAAGATTACATGGGGTATAAGAAACAGTAGCACATTTTAATATTGTAAGGGTGTGGATCAACGCTGCTGATGTCAGGAACATGCAAACGTATGCTCCAAATCTGGCTGTCATACAGTATTTAAAAAGGAAGGTGGTACGCAGTCCATATGAACCTAAAAAATAAAAGTCACATGGAAATCTGCCTTGCCTTCTGCAAGATAAAAATGAGCAAGTGATGGCTGGAGGACTGCCAAGCCTGGGCATGGTAGCAGAACATCTGCACAAGTATTATTCAATACTGACACTGCAAAGTAAATTTTGTATCAAAGAGTTCAGGCTGCACATTCTCTTGCTCTAATAATCACATGATATGTACACAGATTGTTTCAAAAGGAACAAATAAGGCTTACTAAAAATTAAACCACACCTAAAACATTTATTGAATTGTGTGGCAGTAGAACTCAATCAGCTGCCCTTCCTTATCATCACCTCTCTGAACAAGACATTAAGCAAAACACGGGAAAGTGAGCTACAGTTTGGAGGCAATTCCACTGAAATTGGCAAACATTTTCTGGAGAAAGAGGATGATAATATGGAATTATTCTTGCTGTGAACTGAATGAATAAACTTAAAATGCAAAATGCTCTGTGAGTAATTCAAAAGCAACTTTGTATGGTTAGATCTCATTCCTAGTCATCACATTTGGCACTGACTCCACTGGTCTTGCAGCTCTTCACAGCTGTTACCTGCCACTTCTTGAAGGCTGCTCACAACATCACAGTCCTGGAGATTCCAGCTCTGTGGGCTCTTTACCTCTCTGCATTAAGTTGAAAACAATAAACTTATCACTTGAGCTTTTTCAAGTGTACTACCACTGTCATATGTTAAGAATTTACATTCAAGAATAATGTTACCTTTTTCATGAAAAAGCCCTTCATCTGTTTTTTTATTTGTGTGACTGTAGCAATAATGTGAAAAAAATAGCACCTCTCAGACTGTGTATAATTTATGATTTTACACTCCCAAGCTTTCTGCTAGTTACCTTCCTCACGGTTTTTTTAATACTTAACCTTCTCAAGTTCATTTTCCCTACCTCTAGCCCTAATTTGTGAGATACTCATTATAAAAAATGCTGATAAATACATTTTCTGTAGAGTTAAACTTTTAACAGTGAGTGCACTTACTTATACTTTAATTGCCTTTCATATTGGTACAATCAGGCAATTGTAGGTCCTACGCATCATTACAGTCTTGTCCAGCAATTTACTTTCTCGAATCATGCCTTATTTTAATTAGAATCATAGAATCACAGAACAGTTTGGGTTGGGAAGGACCTTTAGATACATAGATACAACTCCCCTGTCATGAGCAGGGACACCTCGCACTGTACCAGGTTGCTCAAGGCCCCGTCCAGCCTGGCCTTGAACACTGCCAGGGATGGGGCATCCACAGCTTCTTTGAGCAGCTTGTTCCAGTGCCTCACCACCGTCTCAGTAAAGAATTTCTTCTTCACATCTAACCTAAATCTCCCCTGTTTAAATTTAAACCTATTACCCCTCGTCCTATCTCTACAGTCCCTGACGAAGAGTCCCTCTCCAGCATCCTTTGTGAATATTCAAGTTAATCAGGTAGAAGAACAAAAATTCTAGGCAGTATTCAGGGTTGAGAAGGGAGGCAATAACCCAGCATTTCCTGACAGAGAATATTATGCTACCAGAATAATCACCTTTCCAGTATTACCAATACTTGTGAAGGTGAGCACAGCATTAAATTCATTGGTAGTAAATGCTGCATGCTAACACGGAGGAGGATTTCATGGACAGAGAGACTACTGCTAAAACATGATAGATTACCTTAAATTTAGAAACTGGGAAGGCATTTAATTACGATTTACAAGGGCAAAATACTGTAAGTTACATATCAGATGATCGTTAGAAGCATTGTAAAACATTACTATAACAATCCTACTTGCAATATAACTAAGCCTTGCCATCGTTTAAAGCACAAGGAATTTTGCAGCTTCAGTCATGGAAGATAAATTACCAAAAATTCTTGCTGCCCTCAACAATGGGTGTTTACAAATTTCAGATGCTCTGGATCCAAAGGCCGGTAGGAGACTTCACACAACTTTAGAGAGGCTTTCAATTTAGGATATTAAGAACTAAGTATTCATGCAGTGAGATACAAATGACATTAGAACACGCTGATTTATGTGCCAAGAGGTTGTATATGCTATTTCTTCATGAAAATCAAAAGCTATGATCTGAAGCAAGGCTCAGCAAAGGCCTTTGCTTCATCTTTATGGTATTAGGTCTAAGAAAGGAACGTTTTGTGCTGCATCACTAGTTTTTCACATATTGCACTAAATTATGATTTAAAAATTACTCAGTTTTACAACATTTTTGCGAAAATATACTTGGCTTTCTGAAATGTGTCCACATACATACTTGTATTGAAACAGCAAAACAAAGAGTCACTCAGTTCACATTTACAGTAAGCTGCAGTTTAACTTAATACTGTCAAGTACAGTGGAGTGCATCTGCGTATCTGGGATACCCTGTCCAGTCCTCTTTCTAGAAAACACACTTCTAAAAGCAAAAGGAAGTGTACTTTATATCTTTCAGCTCCATGAAAACTCAGCTGAAATGGCTAACATACATTCACAAGGATGAGGCTGGCTGGCTTGGCTTACCTCTTTTTATCTTGGTGAAAAATATATGAGCTCACAAATGAGCTCATTTTGCATGTAAGGCACAAAAAAGACACATAAAAAACAATATTAATTGTTGTAACATATCTTGTGAGAAATTTTATGCCCATTAGATGAAAAATTGGAAGCAGACTGAAACAACAGATTTCTTTTACTTACTTTTTCCTTAATTGGGCTGAGTCTGTGTCCATTGTACCCCATTTTTTCCTACCTCACAACTGTGAATAATTTCCAACATGTCAACATAATACCTTGCTAGCTGCATAGCTATTGTCATATACCGCAGTCTCCTTGGGTGGAGGCAATTATGTTTGTCCAGGTTGCACATAATGCAGTAGATAAATTGGAGTGAGGCAGATAAGCTATTTGGTATCGTATACTTTTAGCCTGATATGTCATAAATTCATTCAAGAAATCTTGAGTATAATGTTTTCATGCACACAGACACAAAAAAAAATCACATTTCTAGCTAGACTGCTTGCATTACTACAGTCATGAGTAAATAGGCCTGAGTTCCTCTAGCAAAGTATACATAGTGAAAATTTTCCCCTGTAGCCTACTACTTTCTATATTCTGAAGCTGTAGTTCTGCTCTAATTCTACTGGCCTGAAGAGTCATTCCAACAACAAGAAGAGTTTGATCACTACACGTTGCAGCACCACAGCTCCCCTCTAGAACTATATTCTGTTTCTTGTCATCCTATGGGCATTGTGACATATTAACCAGAGATCTTGTTGTTGATAAATTGGGGTTATGCCTTATTGACCAGTACACTGACTAGGGCCAATAGTGTGCAGTGATCTGTGACACACTCACTCTTCTGTAACTGAGTCTGCAGAAATGAGCTGATGAAGTGACCTTGTTCTGTTGTTACTGACTTAACTGTGTCTGCCAACACATGCAAGGCCTGTGAGCAGAATTTTTTTGTTGCATACCTTTTGCCATTGTACTTTAATTTAACACAGTCATATAGGTCATCCCAATTCCAGGGTGCTCAGTTTTGAACACTAAAATATGCATTGAAGAGTAAGGGTTAAGTCTAATTTACTTATAAATTTAGTTACTCTAAAAAATGAAGCAAACTAAATTTTGCTACAGTATTTATTTTCTTTTCTTCGTGTATACTTTGATAATTGATAAAGAAGAGGTGATTCTGTTGTTTTGTTTTGTTTTATTCTGTATATTCCCCCTCCCTGTTCCCAGTGTTTATTACAGGCTAGAATTAAAAATTGTTTTCAGTTTCTTTCACTAACTGTTGTCCAATGATATATATCAATCCAATGACTTTGTACTTCTGAAAGCCAGATAACTGCTTTCCTCTAAATAATGAGAAACGACATTGTAAGTGAACTTTATGCTAAAAAGCAAACAGAGCAGTGTGGAATGTGCCTTTAAAATATGATATTTGGCTTTCATACTGCTATTCTCAAATCACTTACACTTCCCAGAAAAATGGCTGCCAAGTTTAGAAGTGTTAATTCAAATTTAAAAGGGAGGCTTAGCTCATTTTTATTCCACTTCAACACTGGCTTGGTGCAAAAATGTTGGTCATTCTGAAATCTGTTACTATTCTCTGATCCTGTGCTAGTTTTTCTCATGCTGCTGTGCCTTTCAAAAAGGCAATACAGAGTTTGCAGCAGTGTCACCAGCTTGACCCAACACTCCTGAACACCATTCTCTGCCAAGAACATTCATGGTACCTCAGAACACAGTGTGCCTGATACTAAAGAAAGTTGAATTTTAAAAACCTTGAAAATCTATCAGTCATTTATACTTTGAGTCCAAACCATGTTTTCTATTTAGCAAAGCTTTTTGCAAATGCTCTCATAGTATGTAGGTATATCTGAAGTATTTCTAATCTCAGGACTGAAAAAATTGGGCACAAACAACAAGAGACCTTGAATCCAGATTGCTATGTTTTCTGTTGCCATATAATTTTTCTTGGATGTTGTACAG
>JAOEHX010064697.1:42465-68558 GCA_025448015.1 Bolborhynchus lineola | reverse complement strand
AGGGTGCAGCCATCCCTCTTCTGTTTCATGATCACTGCAATACTTCACAGAATGTAAGGCATAGCTTCTCCCCTGCTCATTATGTAATAGGCAAGGCTGATATAACTCTTATCATAATGTATTTGGTCAGTACTCGCATGTGACAACATCTTGCAAATACATTTGAGATATTTTATAAGCTTATCTGTTACTATACAGATTATGTCACTTAAGTGATGAGGAGGAAGAGGTTTAGGCGTGTTCCAACACATTAGATTTTGAGCATAATGACTGACTAAACAAATGGTTTGGAAAGTGAAGTTCATGACTATCCTATTGATAATTATACATATAAAAATAAACTTGTGTAGTACATGGATTTGTTGTGAATGAGAGTCCATTCTTACTTTAAAGAAGTGCTCTGGTAGTACCTGAAGCTGAAAAGCCCAAGTTCAAATATTAACGACAATTCCTTTAGGTTAAGATGCATATTTATTGCAGACTTCTTTTGAGAAATGGGAATAGTCTAAGCCATGTCTCCTGGAATTTTGTTTTCCACCATAGCATAGCAGGAAAATACTAAATATTTTACAGTATTTCAGAAGGTAATATGAGGCATTTTGCTATGCAAAAATAGTTGGAGAGATAAAGATTCCTGTTTTCAAAAAGAAATGGAAGCTAGTTGCTTGAAATAAACTTGTATTTATAAACCTACACTCTTACTGTCATAAGGGAAAATGAAGGTAGTTGTAAGGTTGGAAATGGGCAATTGCTTTTAACTTCTGCAGCATTAACATTTGTGCTCTGTGGAAGAAAGAATAAATAAGATTTTTGTATTGAAGAAGCTACTTATGAGCTGGCAATTACAGCTACTGCCTCAGGCACCTAAAGAAGAAAGCTTTCAAGTGCCAACTCAGCTGAGGTTTTTGTATTAAATAGACGGTAAGTAGAAGGTATTTCACAGGCAGAAAAAGGCTTGCTCTGCCCCTACTTAGCTAAAACCATCTGAACACTTGTAATACAACTGACTTAATACAGTCTTTCAAAAGCCAGGGTACATTAGCTTGGGCCCAGTGTTACCACTGTGGTTCAGCATGTACTCACCATGCACATGTTGTTTTGTGTAGCCTGGAAAATGCAGAGCAAGGCTGTTTCTGCCAACAAACTCCTAGGCAGACGTGCAGATAGTCCTGTGTGGTATGAACAGCTACTACGGTACTGCTTGCAAAGAGATGCAGGAAGCCTTTCTGCTCCACAAAGGTCATGCTTACCCTGGATCTTGTGATAGGTAGAATCCATGTTTTTCTCAGCTTTTTATATTGAGGCTATCTTTAGACCTCAGGAGTGTCAAGGAGTTTGTGGCACACACAATGCTTGCACAAAACCAAAAGTTCATTCAGTAATAATTTCACCTTGTGAAGAAACAACAGCTTGTCTGTTCTCATGGACGAGCCAAGACCACTTGGTGGTTGTGAAGATGAAATGGAGCTTCTATTTTTCTCTACAGTGACTTTTTTTTAGGAGGAATTATCATTACCTGACTTGGAAATCGCTGGAATCTACCTCTGCTCTCTTACATGTCTCTATAAACCTACAGATATTCCCCAACTGTGTTTTTTTGTCCAATATTCCTTCTGTCAGATGGCTCTGATTCAAAGTCCATTGCTTTCACTGGCTTTAAGTCATACAATCTGAATTATAAGGAAAACTAAGGAAAATAGCTCACCTTCAACCACCCATCAGTGAGCAATAAAGAAAAAAGCAGGAAGTTCCCACTACAATCTGAGGAATATATATATAATCTGTTTGTTAAATACATATTACGTTTGAGTAAGCTTGGATTTTGGTTCTATTTTATAAGCATTTATGCTGATATCTGGTAAGTGTATCAGTTTTCACATACCTTGCTTCTGTAGGGGCACTGAAATAGAAGTCTTCAAAAAAATACGTGCTTGAAGAGAGAGGCCTACTGTATATTTAGACATAGATATCCTGATTTTCAAGTACATCCTTTGGCTCCCAATTTACAAACAAAATAACAGTGATTTATGCTTTTAAAAATCAAATGGTCTTCAGGTATTGAACAGATCAGCAAAGCACTTGCTACAGAAATTTCTGTAAACTAAAAAAACCCACATGTATCTGTTCTGCTAAAAAGAAAGACATTTAAGATTACTCTTCTTACTCAAATACAGAACAGTCTACTTTAGATATCTAGTACTTCCCCTCCAAGTAGAGGCTTGACTGTAAACTGTAAAATACCCATCCCATTTGCTCTTTTTAATTTAGTCACCAAAGATCTGAAGAACCAGTAAGTCTCCCAGCTAAAACCACCCCTCATACTTTTAAAATGCAAGTTAATACATCAGGGTTTATGTTTCTCAACAACATTCCCTCTCTCCTCCCCTGTCCTTTGAAAAATTACAAAAAAACCCTACTTGTTCTACTTAGTCCATGACTTGGGAACAGGAAAATCTATAGTGTCTCAAAATGAGGCAACCGCAAAAGTTGAAACTACGCAAATCCGGCCAATTTCCCACCAGGCTTGCACACACAGAGTTGCTAAAGCTCATTACAATGTAGCATAAATGGAAGTCTAATTAACATAAGAAACTGATCCAAAAGAAAATCCCATCAACATACATGAAAACAAAACTGATGTGTTTGAAATTCAGCCAGCTACAAATTAATTCAGCATAGATTACATATACAAGGAGAAAGAGACTCCAGCAGAGTAACTGGCATTGTATTGGTACATATACCAGAAAGATTACCTTCTACCCTGTATCCCCTCCCACTCACTACAATGAATTATATTTGTGTACCATATGTTCCAGCAAGAAATCAAGCAGTCAACATCTTATTCTTGATCACTGTGAATTCTTTATAAATTATTTGTATTATGTCCCTTTCCCTTTCTAGGCAACTGATTCTGGGCCAAAGACAGCTATACTGTGGTCTTGTAAAAGGTGGAGGAACCTAATTACCAGACTCCTGAACTGCCATTTACAGTTGCTGATGGCCCCGATGCTGGCATCCAGGCTGGTGTCACAGCAGAGTATGTGGCACTATGGGGCAACAGTGCAGCAGCAAGGAAGGATATAAAGACACCTGAACTGTGTCAAAAATAATAATAGCCTGAGAAAAGTGATGTGCTGGTGTGGCTGTATTCTTCAATATCCAAACTAGCTTTACTGCGAGCACTGCTCTGTGCTGTGGAAGCTATACTGCAGAGGTAAGAGAAGATAGAAGAGCTGAATATGGGAATGTCTACAAACTCTTCTCAGGTATGTGATAGGTAACAGCGTGACAATGTTCTGACATAATCCTGATGAAAGAGATTTTGTCTGCTGCTCCAAACTGACAATGCTATGTTAATTCTTAGGGCTTGTTTCTATGAAGTTTATGTGAAATAAAGGGATGAATTCAAAGAGCAATAGTTACCCTGTGGAACTACTACTCAGGACTACCTTGACATAAACTCCTACTACATTGTAAGTGCTCATATGAAGAACTGGTGTAGAAAATTCACTGCAGCCACTGTCAGACTTGTTATGCCAAAAGGCTTTCAGAAACATCATTTTATCTGCCAAATGCAAGCAGGTGCAGAGTACTCAGTCACAACAGAATAGCGCAAGTACCTGAGCTATATCATTTGAACAAAGTAACTTTGGAAATCCTTTTTCTACCCAGCCTGCTGCTATGTGACTGAGCAGTGGGTATTTGTGGAGGAAGAAGCATTTTTCTTCTTTTTATTGCTATGGTCTCTAGATCTCAAATTATCTGAAATACTGTCTTAGCTAAGTTCATATTGCTGCCCTTGAGGTCATAGCAGATGCTGGGGCCAGAATATCCTCTAAAACACTGGCAGATGTTTGTTTGAGTGGACTTTTATAAGTCTGAAGGCTCATTAGTTGTTTTCATGACCTGAATACTAATTTAGCAGTGTGATTCTTAGGCTCTGGATCTGAACACTCAAGAAATTATGATGAATTTCAATCTATGGGTACTAGTTATTATTTACAGTAATATGGATTAATACATACCTTTTATGCCAATAAACATTCTGTTTAAGTATAGCATATGATTAACAAAATCCCTATAATAAAGCTAAGTATTTTAAGTCAAGATGTCCTTGTAAAAAATAAATTTTTGGGTCAAGTGGCGAATGAAAGTTATTCAGGATTGGTAACACCTCATTAAAAACCATTTCAACTGCCCTAAGGCAAGATGTTAATACACAGTAATTGTCTACCCAGAGTGAATCTTTTTCCAGTTACATGAATAATGCAAAGTAACTATTTAAATATGCTTATTTATATCTTCAGCAGATTAACTATAGCTTCAAAATTAAAGACTAATTTTTTGCTGTTTTATGCTACTATCACAAGTTCACAAATAGGAGAAAGAAGGATAAAAACACTCTCTTCCTCAACTGCAAACTTCATTTGCAGAAAGCAGAGTATGAAAATAATTTAATTAGGATATCTGTGAATCCCAAGGAATTAGTACTGCTGCTGCATCTGCATTCATCTTGTTGCTCCAATAAAACTGTAAACAAATAATAGGACATCAGTAATAGTAATTTAAACAGTGTGAGTGATGTCTATCACTGTACCACAGAAAATTACAAAACGTTTTCCAATTGCCTATGTAAAGTTTTGTGTGTGTTCAGCATTTTAACAAAGAATATTAGTAAGTAGTGGAACAAAAGTAGTTTTTAATGCAGGTTAGCTCAAATTCTGTTGAATCTCAACTACCCTCACAATCAGAAGACAATCTTCATCTTCAATCTGCCTTTAGAAATGAAGTCATGCAGCATTATCTTAACAATAAATAAATGATGATAATGCTTTCATTGTTCTGCTACATAGTGCATTCAATCTTCTATTAAATGTCAGTCCTACAAGCATTCTGCACTCTGGTGTGCTGACCTCAATCCCAGGGAGCAAAAAAGCTCTAGAGGCTGAACCTGAAGTCTCTTGAAGGTGCTAATACAAGTATGAAAAAAGATGCTATGTTCCTTTGGGAAAAAAACAAACAAACCAACCAAAAGAAACCAACTTCCCAAAGTGGGCTTGTCTTGGTTGCACCCAGAACACTGACAGAAGGAGTAGGAATTAAAAACAACCAATTTCTGTATCAGAGTGAGAAAACTTCAGTAAGAATCCTACTGAATGCTAAGTAAGGTTCCTAACTATGTCAACATGCATATGCTCAGAAAACGTGCAGAATTTTCCAAGTTGGAGATACTACAAAAAACTTGGTATATCTACAACACATTGCAGCATTTGGTAATGCTTTATACACAGAACAGTAGGCTACTTGTAATATCAAAGAAAACTATTATTTTCATCAGCATTTTTTATTCAGATTTATTTAACTGTATCTACTATGATGTATTATTTTAATTTTATTGTGACCCTCAGCCTTTCATGTTTTAAAAAATAGTAATGGAGTTATGCTGACATCTACAAAAAAATGTAGCAGCCATGCAGGCAAAAGACATACAAGACAAAAGCACCAAAATACAATCTCAGAGGTGCAATGGGATTCAAATTTGCAAACAGAGCAGAACAGTTAAAATAAGTTTAACTAGGCCAGACAAGGCTTAAGTGTTTCATCAGAAAGAGATACTATGTAGGAGCAGATCTTGTGACAGATTTATCCATCTCAAAATAATATTTCGATCATATGTTTCAGACTTTGAATGGCTGGGAAAAGGAAGTTTGTATTTCTGCTTGGATTACTATTTTATGAACTACTACCCAAATTCCTGGAAAAACTGAGTTCTTGACACTATTTCCTAAAAATGACACCTCAACAAATCTTGACATGCATTTAATGTTGAAACAAGTAGTTTACACCTTAAGCGAAGAAAATTTGCATCGCTGTTGTCTAATATAATTTTTACAAAGATACTTTTCACTGCAACCACTTGACCAATAAACTACAATTTATGTATTCTAATGCTGACTGTAAGCTGAACACAGGACAAGACTTAATACATATATGAAGATTTTGTTTATGCCTAGTAGTCAACATTACTATGTTGACTAACTTTCTTATGTGTCCAATCTACTGTAAATAGCTCAAAGACATGACCTCTGTTTTGCAATCTAGAATAAACATTCTTTTTCAGTTGAACAAGAACACGTTACCAGTGGATTGAGTTTTTCCATCAGCCAGAGACATAGTGGGTGATAAACACTACCTCAAAGGCTTGTTATTCCCCAAAGTAGCCCACTCATCAGAATTAAGTAAAATTTCCTGCTAATTTCTGGTACTGTCTTCTGAAAGGTTTGTATTAATTATCATACAAATATAATTTAAGTAACTGTAAATTGTCTCAGTAAAAAACCTTTTATGCTCAGGAAAGACAATTTCCTCCAGTAACTACATAATACTATTATTGACTTGTATGTAACCATCCATGTGGAATCAAGCCACACAGGGCATGAATCCATAGTGTGTTATGTGGGGAATTTAAATCTCTGTTGTGTTAGCAAACAAGCTGCTCTTTTAATTAGGCATCTCAAGCTATATATTTCACTCTCTATATTCTGAACTTGTGATTCTAATCAAATCAGGATAGGAAAAATAATAGGAGAAGGAACCATTAAGTTAGAGTAATGAGACTCATCAGAATTCACAAAAATGACAGGTTAGGGACATAACCATGGCAAAGAGTGAGGGAGAAATATGCAGCCCAAAAGGACACTCGCATCTTCTCTAGTGTGTTGACTTTCCACTTTTTAATTTAAGTTAGATGTGTCAGGATGCTGCTTTACAGAAGTGAAGTTTTTGACCTGTACTCCAGTAAAACTACAAGGGATAACAGGGGAACCCCAAGCTCAAGTAGTAGATCAGGCGTCATGAATCATACTATTTGCTCCTGAAATCACTGCTTCCAAAACAGACAAACAATTAAAAACAATTCAATTTTTATTGAACAAAGGTCCTCCCTACTATTTATTTCCAGGGTCTTACTGGACAGCCACTTGTAACTGAAGGCTCCGAAGCAGAAGTTAAAAGGAATAGCAAGTTGCTACTGTTTCGTTTCTATGTGAGTGACATTTGTGTGTCTCAGTCACCAATAATACTTTCCGTCTTGAAAACTTTACCAAACTACTGTTTCTAATATGTTTACATTAACCTATTAAGTTAGTTGGAGAATTTCTTTTAAATAAAAAAACCCTAAACCAGAACAAATCAATGGTTAGTAAAAGCACTTTCTTGACAATTATTGACTTAGTTTATTACATTTTGCAGAAAGTTAAATCAAGGTAATTCACAGGCTCTGAGCAAAAGTGATTTTTTTTCTCAAAACATTACAATATTTAATTGTCATATTACTGTCATTTTTATGACAAGTAATAGTGACGTAAACATGACTAAAGCTGTGATCTGAAAATCCCCCAATTGCCCAAACAGGCAATGCATGCCTTAGCAATAGTAGAGAAGACCATCTGGGTTTGCACAGATATTTCAAAATGTAGATATCAATGCTAGAAATAGATATCAGGTAAGTACTGTGCAGTTTGAAGTCTTCTGAAGAAATGAGAAGCGGTTGTACTCTCTCTCCTACTGATGTGTTTCAGCCTTGATTTAAACGGTCTGTTTTTCAGACAGGCAAAGACAGTTCATGCCCACTATACCCTTGACCTTCCCTGCTGAGAATACCAACAAGAATGCCTCATCTCCATGTGATATTTAATCTAGACTGTAACCCCCTCAGGGGCAGAGATCACATCTATTTGTCTGTAAAACCTAATGTGCACATATGGCGAAGAACAAATAGTAAAAAGGATCACAGGCAATATGCGATCCTAAGTTCTGTTTACCTTTCCAACATGAGAATATATATTTATGACACAATTACTTTCCAGAATACTTAAGCCTGATAAAGCCTGTGCAGCTCTAGTTGAAATGCACACAAGGGTGATGTGACACCATTCAGTGTAGTAACATGAAGTTTTATCATCAGCCTTTTTGAACCAAAATTGTTCTGTTAATAGTGTTTGATGTTTCAAGGCTACTTAGAAAGAATGAATCTTTTGTTTCATCCTAATGTATATCTGATGTGACAGCTGCTACCTGTTTTGAGGAGAACTGGAGAAACTTCAAAAATGTCAACAGAATTTAAAGGAAGGAATGATAGAAGTTTTCAGCTTTTCAATTATTTTTTTCCCTATTTCTTTCCCCAGTCAATAAGCAGTATATAGTAGCTACACACTGTCAGCAATGCACTACCAAGACTTGTTAATCTGTGCATAGGGCTATGGGGAAAGAATGATGTTACTCAGCAGTGGGCTAATCACCTGACCACCACAGTCAAAGCAAAAAAACTTTCATTGCTAGCAGGCAATTAAAGGGTGGGCTTGACTATTCTGTTTCCAACTGGAGGTTGTGCCAGCAAAAGCTAGCATTGCATCTTAAAAGCAGTTTAAACAAGCAGCCTGCTTTGGCCAACACGACAATAACCTGAAATAATGCAGGTGAAAAGCTAAAAATTGCCTTCCAAACGCAAACACACTCTGTTGAAATCATAAAGTATGCCCATGATCAGTGGGTTAGAGCAGGGAGCCAGGTTTCTGCCAGCGCTGGCATAGTAATAGAACATTATTTGGATTCAAAAACTATGTTAGATAGGACAACAACATTGTCTTTATGACTCATTTTTGTCAGGCTGGATTCAAAACTTATACCAACAAATTTGACATTTCATACTGCTCTGCAGAAAGCAAGTAAAATGAGTCCATGTTTTAAAACAGCAGGGAAGCTTCCAGTGCTACAATTAACTGGTAACATATGCCACTGCTGCCAAGAGGATTTTTAATCTCTTTAAACATTAATGTAGCATTTTTGCTTCTGTCGCAATAAGGCAGCCATCTGTGTTTGAACCTGCTGGGAAACTAGGGATATGTTTACAGAGGGAGAAATAGAGAGAGGCAGAGAGGGAGGTAGAAATCAATGTTTCTAGACCCAGCATCAAAAATAACAATTCAAACCTTTTAGACAGTATTATTAAGGTGTCATACACCAGTAGGAAGATTGTTAGAATACTCAGACTGCTCAATTTAAAACTGTACAAAAACCTCATCCCCAACCTAGCATTTATTCTCCTTATTTCATGTACTTGATTTTCTGCAAAACTGTGAACAATAATAAAGGATTTCATTGCAGACTTATTTCTGGGAAAATCCAAGTTCTATGACTTTGAAATAAACTTCTTATGTAATATCAAGCAGCAGTAAAAAAGGTATGAGTTCCATAAATCCTCTCAGGAACAGCCTCCAATAATGCATTTCTATAAGCACTGTATTCTAACAGTAAGACTTATTTGAATGGAGTATACTTTTAAACAGCAGTTCAACTCTTAAAAATATAGGGCACTAAAAAATCCTTACCACAAATATGTCCTGTATTTACCTCTACAATCTCAGGCTATTCTGATAAAATATTACATCATCTGCCCAGCTTCTTCCTATGCAAAGCTCAGCTGACCTTCTTTCAAGCCCTTCTCACTCTATGCCAGTACTAACCAGTGTGGTTCTCTGGGCCTTTGTCTGGTTCCACAGATTCCATTCTGTAATCATGTCTGTCTGCCCTTTCCCCGCTTTCAGACCCTGACAAGGTTGAAATCACTGGCCAATTTTAACTAGATATGAGCCACTTCAGAGAGAATTATTACTCTAGAACTGTCATGAAACAGAGAGAGAGAAAGAAAGTCAAATTTCCCACAGTGGGATGGTCTTCAACCAGAAATAAATAACCAGGCAATCGAGGCAAGGAAGAGCTCAGAAACAAGCACAATCCCACAGAGTGCTCCTCTGCGGCTTAAAGAAAATGGGTAGGAGTGGGGATAGTCTGGGCCAGGGAGGACTGAGGAAGAAGAGAAACTCAAGTACTGCAGGGGCTATAGCAAGGAAGACAGCACTGGGAAAAAAACATAGGAACCAGGCTCTCTTAGCCTTGTTTTTAATTTAATTATTTTTTAATTAGGATGTAATGGACTCTGAGAACCAGATAAAAACCACAAGCTCACAGCTACCTTCTACAAACATATAAAAATGGTGCCAAATTCACCCATCTTGGAAAAATATCAGCCCAGCTTTTTGTCTAATTTGTCTACATTCCTAGGGCTAAGAGCTTCAAAATGCGAATGAGACTCAGGAAAAGAAAAAGGGCAAGGGATTTGGCCTAAGCAGCATGCACTTCACTCGAAAATATGTCTTGAAAAACCATGACTGTTGATCGTTCTTGCTTTTGGGGAAGATCCCAAAGCAGCTCACAGCTGCTTACACGAAAGCTGCTAGCTCTAGAGCCAATGCTCAACTGCACAAGGCAGCTGGGTTCCACTGGGGCCAGCTACCCCACTGAGCAACGCAAGGGACAAATAACCACAAGAACAACTACTTATGATGGCATGATAAACATCCCAAATAGAGGATGGATTCCTGGTAAAATGTCAGCCCTGACACAAATTACTGTAGTCTTTATGAACTCACGTGGTTAGTAGTTTTAATTCGGGGGACTAAATTGTTAACTGCTGACATCCAACATCTTTTGATGGAGCTGCGGTTGCTTGGCAGCTTTAAAAATGTAGCCATACATATTTGGGCCCATTTGTTTTTCCTGGCTACAATAATTCAGGTGGGAGATTTTAAAGAACTTAAGCATGATTTTTGCTGCTGGATTACTGCTGGTTGCTGCGGATGTATTGACTAATGGATGGAAAGGGGATACAGGAGTGGTCTACTGTGTTATTAACAACTGTCAAGCAGGAGATAAACCCCATTTTAAGTGGATATATGTATAGATTAAAATACATCAGTATGGATGTAGACACAACTGTGCAAACCCCGGAGTGATATTTTTGGCTACAGCTCCTAATTTAATTTAAATGTAAAATAGCAATAAATAATCATTATTTCTCACACAGACAATTAAGTACCTAATATTTATAAAATGCCATGTAACACACAGACCTCTACATTCTGGGAGAAATCTTATACTGACTTTTTTTGTGATTTATTACATCCTATATATTTCCTATTACATCCCATATACTACCTAACGAAAGAAAACCTATATGAAAAGAATAATGTCCTTTCTCATAATGTTTAACTTTCGTTTAAAACTAGCTTATGCTGAGCCCCATTTTTGGTCTCCTGAACTTGGAACTGTCATGTACTAGCTTGTATCTTTATAATCTGTTGAACTCAACCATTAAAAGATAAGTGCAATGCTATGAAAACTAGTTCACCTGCCAACAGCTAAAGTCTGACTAAAATTGTGAGCTGCTTGAGTCTGAATCACTGAATATGCACTCAAGTATTTAAGAGTTCCCTACATTTTTTACCATTGCACTTTAAAAAAAAAAATCACAAACCAATTCTCTTAGAACAAATTAAGATAATCCTGGCAGACAAAAATAACAGTAGCAAGACTACTGAAACTGAGGGACAGCAGAATTTCTGGCACTGAGTATTTCTGAGCCACCTGCACAGAAACAGTGTAATTTGTCTGGATGACTTATCACTGTGCTTTTCAAATTATTTTATCTCTCTATTTATTCAATACTTGGAGTTCCAGCTAGATTTCAGATTTGAAATGACGCAGTGTGATTGTCTTGGAGTTTGCTTTCTGCAAAATATTTGAGATAAATGATTTTTGTTCTGAAACAGAATTTTTATTATTTTTTATTTCAGAAACTCTTGCAGAATTCTAACTTTCCACAATGTCTGTGTACACAATTTTCCTGCATTATCCCTTAGCATCAAAGAAAAGATGATGATCCTGCTCATGCTTGTGCATATATTCACTTACTAAAAACAAGAAGAGATTAATTGAGCTATTCATATGCCCAAAGCTAAATATAAGTGTATATTTTCCCACACATAAACTGAAGGGTACTATATAAGTTGCCTAACTTACTTAAAAATAAACCAAAACCAAACGAAAACCAAAAAACAACTAATGCCTTCAGTAGATATTCAATTTTATGGGAACCTATGAGTCGTAGGTAATAGTGAAAGAATAGTGAAGTTTTGTGGTGGGTTAATTAAGGATCAAAAAAATAAATCAAAAAATATTTATAATAAAAAGCCCATCATGAAGTCTGCTGATAAAATAGTTACTAAAACCTATTTGCCTTCAACAGTGTTTAACGAAATATCAGTACTCACTCAACAGCAAAAAAACCCATCAGAGTAATAATATTCTATAATTAACAGAGTAAAGTCCACAGAGGTTGCTATTTTAGTGCAGAAAGCAATCGGGTTTGTCAGGTATGATTTTCTCTACCCTTACTGACTTACCCCAGTACCTTTTCCATCTTCTACCTGAAAACAATTTCCATTAAGACTTTTTTCATAGTCTTCAGGGCTCAGGTTAGGTTGTTCAGGCCTATAGCTTTCCACATCCTCCTTACCTTCAAGAAGGATGTAGCAACCACACCTGCGACTCTAACAGCCAGGTTCAAACGTTAATACAATTTCTGATGGCAGGAAGAAAAGATCACTGCCAGGTGCCAGCGAAGGCTGTCAAACATAAAGTAACACAATGGTTGGCAGTGTAGTAAACTTGGTTAAATTAGTCTTTTTTTTTCCCTTTTAATTTTTTCAGCCTTGACCAAACTGACCTCCCTTAGGTTGGGAATGTCAACAGAAATGTTCAATAAATCAGCATGCCAGCTTTTTAAAAGAAATTAAAGCTTGAAAATTTGGACTCAGTACTTTTCTATTAAGTTGCTGATCTTTTACAGAATAGGATATTACATGTGTTCACAACTACCCCCCCAAAAGCCAATCTCAGTTACGTGGTTTTATCTCAACTAAATTGGATTTCATAATTCGTCAAATTGAGCGAGTCAATTTTCAACAGTCCACTTTATCAATAAATACTTCTGAATATCTTAGTTTACCAAATACTCCAGGTTTCTTCTTATTGCCTAGAAGGAGATCAAAGAATATGTTTATTGCTGCATGTGTTTTCCTGTTTCAGTTCTACTTTTGCCTTGTCCCAGTCAACATTTATGCTTCCTGGATAAAAATCAAGACAGTTCAAACAGCCCAGCCCATTTTTACTGTCATAGTAAATCAGAAGCAGAATCAAGATTTTCAAAGACAATTACCTATGTAATTAAGCACCTCTGGTTAATTTTCTTAAAAATCTTCATTACACTTAGTGAACTAAACCACTACACAGTTCTCACAATGGATGGAATAAAGCTCACTTCTTTATTCAAATAAGCTTCCACATTCAAAGAGACAAGATGATTTAGAAGGAAAGCAATGTTTAATGGGTATATATATTGTTAAGCACAATCATAAGTATAACTGACTGTGACTACAGTAAAATGATTTGAGATACTGTTTCTACTCATTTTTATGCTAGAACTCTATCAGACTTAAATGAATACAAGACAAAACTTGCATTCTGTAAAAACCATTTTGCTGCTTATTCTACTACTAGAAGTCTAACCTCTGCCACTACAGCTCTCAGACATATGCATTGTCTTTCTATTAGAACTCTCATGTCTTTTAATGTCTTTTTGTTATTGTTTGGATTTGCTTTTTGTTTGGTTCACTCCCCCCACTGTTTTAAAATTTGATCAATGTTGCTTTCCTAAAGCTCGTATTATTGGCTCAAATATGAATTACATGTAATGACCAAATTCAAAGTCCATTTCTTCTGTTGTCAGTTCTCCACCATTGTTAGAGCTTTCCTTACACACAAATCAAACTGATTTTCCCTCTCTCTATGGATCAATTTCCTACCACAATAAAAATCAATTCTCAGTCACTTTGTCCTCCATAGTCAGTCAATTCCCCTCATGCTGACATACATATTCAAATATCTCCCTCTGTAACTCAACACCACTTAGTGCATCCACCATCACCACCAATTCAACCCACAATCAAGTCTTTATGAATTAATTTGGTTTATCCAGGCAAACAAAATTAATCCCCCCTCACACTCGCTGGATCAATTTCCTTATCCCAGCTTAAATCTGTTTCCCCTCACTAACCATCCTGTTTCTCCCCTGATCATGCAGAAATGAGTTTCTACCCCAACTTGTGTCCTTCAGAAGCTCCGGTCTCCTACTAGTACGTTCCTTCTGAGTTTTTATTCCAGCTTTCCCCTTTCTTATTCTTCATTCCCAACAAGTCCCAGAAAACACATTCTATTCTCTTTCTTTACTTTACACTTCTGTCTGGGGTCTCTTACATGATATTCCTTCCTAATTCAGTACCCCTTAATCTTCATACATCTGTTCTTCACCCTTTGTTGAAACTCCACTAGTTCTTTTCCTTGAAGCATCTAGTCTTCTCAGGATGCAGATGTCACCATGTTGATGTCAGTAAGTGGCTGAAGCCTGGACTGAGGGGCAGGGCATTAGGGGCCTCTTTGTGACACGTAGGAAGAATAACAACACATCCCTCTTAAATTTTGTTAGCAAGAGATCCCAATAGCACTATCATGCCTACATATGAGACAGTCCAGCTCAGACAGATGGAGCAAGAGTAGCTACATTTCACTTCTATAGAATTGCAGAAGGTCTACTATGTGTGACATCTTGGGAAGATATTTTCAGTTTTAGAAGACCCCTGAATATTCCTCAAAAACCCTTAAACACCTTTTAATTTCCTGTTGGAACATGTTAGGACCTCTTAGGCTTAGGAAGGAAATTTTCAAAATTGCATACTACACCTCTATAAAATAGTCTCATTGAGTGTCCCACAGTTTGAAAAGAACCTCATTATAGGAACCATTTTTAATTTTTCTCAACATATGTTTAGCACAATTCCATTTTGCTTTATTTTGTTTCTACTAGAAAGAAGAAAATATAGAACTGTGGTCATAGTGGTATCTTTTTAGTACCAATTACTAGTACATTGGCATGTAATTCCAAAACTAAAGTGGTGAAAGAATAAAATGAAAAAGGATACACTATGGAGTTATAGTCACATGGAGTCTGAAGCCTATTCATGTACAGAAAAGAATTTCATTTAGAACTGCAGGCTGTTCTTAATATCTGGCATAATTTCTTTTAAAAACAAAACCAACCAACCAAACAAACCACCAAAAAACTGGTCCACGAAGTTTAGATAAATATAATTTGAAATATATCTTTGGAACAAGGAATTAATTTGACATGTACTTTTTAATTTATTTTATTTTACTCAAGGTGCTAGTACTCCCTTACACAGTGATCTTTTGAGATTTAAATATATACTTCTTGGAAACACATCCCTGTTAGTGTAACTTGTCACAAGCCCAATAACTATCTTCTCTGAACATCTCAGACCTAATCCTTACCTCTATCAAATGTTGGTAGGAGGACTTCTTAAAGAAATGTCTTACAGATGGACTCTGAAGAAAACCCACCCACTCATCATATGTTTCTTATGGTGTTTTGATACCTTTTTGTGGATTTTTTCCCAGCCTCTTCTGATTATGTTTTGTAGCTCAAGAACAAGGAAAAATGAAAGCATAAGCAAATATTTGAAATAATATCCAACCAGAGTTTCATCATCATTCAGCTTGTGAGTAAGACTTCAGCTGGAGTTAGATATGACGGAAAAGTGCATGAAGGAAACAAATGAGATCAACAGTCAAATTTTGATGTAAAAATACTAGATATCTTATCCAAAATATCCAAAATAAGTTATATGGCCTGATATATTCACCTTGAGCTTTATTTCAACACATAAAACCAGAAGACCTCTAACTGCAGTGGCTGGACTGTGTTAATGCAGTAATGCAATGAGCTTCAAATTCTGTTGACAAACACAGAATGATACTGATCATAGAATTATATCTCAGTCACTTCCACAATACCAGTCTATTTGATATATAACTTCTTAAGACTTCACTCTTTCTAGCAAAACAAACAAAGGGCTTTCACTTTTTTTTTTTTTTTTTCCCCACAAAACAAAATTTACATTATTTATTTCAGGAGAAAATAATATTATTTGTTCATGACTATCTTTAGCTATTGCCTGTACCAGCATTTAAAATTTATGATAATATCTATGTGTTCTGTTTGCAATTAACCACAGCCCAAAAAAAAAAAAAAAAAAAAAAAAGGAAAAGCTTTCAAAAAGCGTTTTAAGTGCAAGCAACAAAACAAAACAGCTATTTTGCTGGCATAGAGCAAGTCATGGCTGACCGCTTTCCTGGAAACCTAGTGTATGAGGGTTCCAGTTCCATCATCTTTATAAATGCATTAGTACCTATTGTTTAAGCACCAGGTGCACATGTTTGTCTACAAATTATTTTCCTTCTGAAGGCCAAAGAACAAAAAGCCAAAAAACCCTAAATTGGAAAATAACCTCATCCAAGCTCATATACAGGAAATCCAACATTTTCAGCTGTATCATTCCAAAAAAGACATTTAGAAAATACAAGAGAACTGCTCTATGTACATCATAGAGAGAAAAAAGACAATATTTAGTCAAGAAAACTCATAGAGTCTCACTGGGGGATTAGGGAAAGAAGTGTTCTTTCCCTTTACAGCAAGTCAGCATGAGTCTTATGAGCCACACTGCCAAAAGTTGCACACAGAAGCACAGGGCTCTTATTTCTGACAGCAGGTTCACCCGGGAAAACTCCTGAGAAGCTTAGTGTGACCCTGCAGCTGCTGGCACTATCTGAGACATCCTCATTGCACTGAGAAGTCTTAGAGAACTGATGTAGCGCCAACATACTCTCAGCCATTTTCATTTATATAATAACCAGTAGTAAGGTATCCTCTGCCTTGCACTGCAACTTACGAATGTGTTACTTCTTTCATTTGAGATACATCTGGTTAACCATTTTCTTCTCCAATACCAAGTCTTATATTGGTTTTGATTTCAATATCAGTTTGATCTCATTATTTATCAATAAGATGCAAATCTGAAGTTTATTTTACCCCTCCTTTTACTATAGGCATTGCTGTACAGTCAGAATGTTAAAATTCCTATGTTAAATGACTGAAAGCATGCTCAAAATGTTAAGTTACATGATACTTTGGTTTTGCCATCTTCTTTTTTCATCTCCAAAGACTTGGTTGAGAGACTGCACAGCTGAAGTGTTGTACCCATGTAAAAAAGTATAAGATTTGTAAGAAGAAATAGAAGCATGGAACAGCACTAAAGAAAGTGAAAATACTTCATATTTCATGGGAGTTTTTACACTTATCTCACTCCTGCAATTCAGATTAATTAAATCCTTGCAACATCCTGTGATCACACTGCAATGGCAAACAACGGATACTGAGATCTGAAGCCATTCTGGAAAATATCACACAGAAAATCTACTGCAGATAACCTTGCCCCAAGTGTTTAATGTCAGAAGCTATAAGGAAGCTCCTGACATTCTTCTAAAAGTCCACTCAGGCATTGCCAGTTTTATGCAAATCTGTTTTTCCAATCTTGAATTAATTTAAGGAGCATAGAATATTCAGATAGACCTTTGACAATTTACATAGAATCAACTAAGAAGAGAAATTAATCCTCTTACACTGTGATAATACAACCACCTCTGCCATTAAGGAACGGATATTAGGACATAACTAAAGATTTCAATTTAAGCTTCATATTTAGAGATCTTCAAAGACCTGACACTGTTACTCCTGCAACAAAAAGCTATGAAGAGATGCAAGGTGACTCAGCTGTATCGTAAGACTTTGGGGAAGGGAGGGACATGACAGATCAGAACAGTGTCAAATCCACTGAGCAAAGTTGCTCCTCCATGGGGAAGTATTTAATTTAGAAAGGCCATTTCGGTTCTATGCGAATTCAAACGAATTCATCACTTTCACCTGTGATCCTTTTTTCTTCTTAAGATCACATTGGTAACACCAGCAGCTTAGAACAGGACAGCAACATATTACAGTTGCCAGTAGTGATATAAACAGACACAGTTCACCAATTCTACATTAAACGCTTTTTAGAAATCCTCTTTCCTGAGAAGCATAGGCATGGGTTTAGCATTCAGAGGTATAGGTACCTATAACATTGTTCATTTGATTAGATTTCTCTGAAATAGGCTGGTTCAGCAATGACACAGTTTAGAAATAGGCATCTAGAGAGTTATTAAAGTTTTAAGCCATATGGTCATCATTCACCTCTGACGTAGTGACAAAAGTAATAGGGTGCAATAAAGGGGGAAAGAGATTTGGGAGCAGCTAAACAATTTTGCTGCTCAGAGGAAACATAAGAAGGAAGGAAGAGGAAAGCAAAGCGTCTGGAGAAGGGCAAGAAAAGGCTTTAAGAAACGGAACATTTTCACTTACTTTTTCACCCATCCAGGTTCAGTTTATCACCAGTTGCTTACCATACAGGGCCACGTATCCTGCAAAGAACTTCTAAGATCTTTCTCCTTCCATGATGAAGCTCTCTGTCTACAAGTCACTAGTCCTAGGTAGATCTGTGGGTAAAATAGATGGATATTTACTCAGTGTGTGCTTTGAACTAACTCTGCTATAGGGATGAATGAGGCAGGTTAAGGAAAACAGCAAGAAGGCCAATGGTCAGGCAGTCTTTTTCTCTAGAGGTTCATCACTGGGTTTAAATGAGTCAGTGAATCTGAGCTGGCAATAACAAGTAATGTCCTCCTTCAGTTATATGTAGAATAGAAAATAACACTCAGAAATTATTATTGCCTTACTAAGTAAAATGATATTGTAAAAAAATTAATGCAGCAAAGGAAGACTCCAAAAATCTCATACTTGGTATTTGGGTGGAGGAAACAGGGGAGCAGGGGAACACTGCAAACTCACCTGAAGTGAAGCAGCAGCAAGCACGAAATGAAGCCAAAGCAATTAAGCATGTGTGAACTGCTGCTAGCAGAGAGGATGCAAATTACTCACCCGCATATTTGACTTTGCAAATTATGAAGGAATACTGGGAAGGGAAATCATCAGTCTTGGGGATGATGGGACCAGCTAAATATCTAGGAACTCAGGTGGGAGTGGAGGGGAGACAGGAGTAGTTTTCTGCTCCTAGAGGGGGTTCTGTCCCCTAGAAAACAGTAGTTGAAGTAGGAGTAGGTGAAGAAAGAACCTGGGAAATAAAGTTCTGCCTGTGCCTGACTGGTGGCTCTAGCCTGGCCCCTGCTGTTGGCAGAGAGCAATTGTGTGTGAGAGAGAGGACAGAAGTGCAATTCCTGATTCTCCTTCAGAGGCCATTTCAGTTTAATTTAGGAATTAGCTTCTGGTACAGTCATTGTTTCTATGACATCAAAATAAAGAAAACCGAAGAAAAGTAACTTTTACATTCTCGCTGTATTTGTATTTCTGAACTACAATCTGGCTCAAATATCTGGATGCACTTCTGAAACAAATTTACCTTTTTTCCTACTTAAGGGCTGTAACTGGGCCAATATGTGTTATTTTCAGTTTTCAGTATTACATTTTCCTCTCTTAATATTTGTTTTCAGGTATTGTTGTTGGCTCAATTTTCCAGAGCTCAAGAGTGGAAATTTCATATTCCATTCAGTACTTTCTCATGAGATATGAAAAGAGTATTCATAGAAAGCAGTTGTATTTGGGTTTAACATTGTTAGCATTTCCTCTCATGAGGGATATTAAATAATTTCATGCACAACTGCTCAAAATATTTTTTAAACTTCTGTAAACATAAGATTGCCAAAATCTAACATATGTTATGTGGTATTTAATCCTCAAGAGGAACTGAAGGAACAAAACACTTCTGCTAAAGTAATTAATAAGCACCAATACAGATACCTAGAAGCTGTTCCATCAAAATGAATCATATCCTCTAGTAAGTCACACCCAATATTTAGCAGTCTAAAAAAGACAATTCAACAGACAAGAATGCCAGCTAAAATGAGTGCTGAAATCTTATGTATCGAGATCAAATCACCAAAGCTGTGCTACCTTCTGGTGCTCCTGAATTAGGGAAAATAGGGGAGGTTTTTTGTAGAAAATTAATTTTGCCTATGAGAAATCTGTTTTGGCACAACATATGAATCCTGTAGGGACTGGCGATTAAGGTTAAAGTGTATGCTAATGAATTACTGAAACTAAATTAAAAACCAGGAGAGTTTCCTAACTCCATTACACTCGTAAAGGTCTTTTTAGTTGCCACCTACAGAAGCGGCGGATAAGTCTTACTTATTGTTTTACTGCAATTTACAGCATGCAAGTTCTCTGTTGCATTATACTACATTGTAAGCATTACAGTACTCCTCATATTTTGTCCTAATATTTATTAAGCAAAAATAGAAACATTTGCTAGTGAAGTCAGTGGATTAAGCTTAGGTCATGTGTGACTCTCTTTAATCGACAAAGACTTCCTAACATGTGACAAAACATTAGAGCTCTTTCTATCGGTACAGTGAAAGAGCTATTGCCTACAGTTACTGGGCAGTGCTGTTCAGTGACTGCTTCAGGAAAATGCCTCCAGTTCAGGATCCACAGCCTTAAACCTTCTCCTTTCTCTTCTACGTACCAAACAGGATTCACTCTATAAAAGCTTTATGAAGATGCTGTTGGTGTTAGCAAGAACATCCTCTTGCACACTAGGCAGCCCACTTGTCAAAGTGAGAAGACCGAACTTTTGTGTTAAGGTTGAAAATGGCATCTGCTAAGCCTTGGGACACTGCTCCACTTGGCTATGAAGGAGCAAAGGGAAAGGTATTTTCTTCTTTCAAAGCATAACAGCACAAAGAAAATAATTTTAAATTCAATGAACTGGAGGGAGAGTCTGTATCTTTATCAATGAAGTATTGCTTTGGGTTACCACTGCTATTTCTGAAATTTGACCTGCTTCACTGTTTCACACCGCACTGACTGAATACTTCAAGCAAAAAATAGGAATCAACTTCTGAGTCTGCATTAGAATCATGGACACTTCCATAGATGGTGTCACTAAACTCCTGCTCCTTTGTGTGACTACTGACCATATGAAAGTTTTACACGTAAAATCTTAGTTTATATATGTTAATCTTGGTATTTTCACTACTTATAATAAATGCAATATGTATATTTCTGTTTTGTTTGGATTTTGTTCTTGTTTTCATTTTAAAGTAATCTTTATTGAAAGGATAATTCCAAATAAAAAAATACTTTTGTTGATACTTTGTTTTGGTTTTGATACTCATCTTGATACTGAATACAGAAGTCTGGATAGTTTAAGGTATTATTACAAAAAATGCAAGGCCTTAGTAAAAAAGCCTATGTTTCTTCATCTTCACAGGATAACAAATGGAAACTTCCTGCTTACAGCTTTAAATACTGCCTAGTTAATTGTCATATAAAGACATTATCATAATCAATGCAGTTCTATAGTTCAATTCCAAGATGTTACTTCATTCAGTTGCCATTATTTGGTCCTTGTTTTGGTACCCTGAATGTGACAGAAGCGACCTATAAATTTAAATGTCTTCTTCCTTTACAAAAGGTTTCTGCAATTCAGTATTGAGAAAACTGAATTGCATAACTTATTCTCACTGCCTTTTTCAGATGTGCTTCTGTGGTGGAAACATTCTGTACACTTTTACAAAAATGATACACTAATTTACACTAATGATACACCTACTGCATTGTTACATTATTCCTCCCTCCACTATCTCTGCACAGGATCTATCCCTGTGGATCAAAGTCAGCACTCCTTTAGCTGGAGTTTTGCTGCTCGCTCTAAGGCACAATTTAGCTCACTCAGTAGAGATATGTATAATTTATTTATTTTTATTCTTAGTTGAAGAGGCTCTTAAATATCTTCACCACAAAGCAAAATAAAGTGGCCATGACATTTTGGCTCATCAGTGGATGAGGTGTACATTAACCTAAGTTGCCTGTGATTAAACAGGCTTAGAGCTGAGCAAGCTTAATTAAATAGATGGAAGAATTTCAGAATCCCATTAAAGAACAGAAGGTGAAAACCCCATGATGCTGAACCCTTTACTTAACAGAGTATTTCTAAAACCAGTGTTTACCAGATAAAATTTTTGTATCTTCTATGCAGGATATGGTTTTGAAAAGTATGATTTTGAAGGTTTTAGAGACCAAAATACTCTTCTCTACAGAAAAAAATACGTGAACTGCTTACCATGCTCCTTTCAACTACATCACTCCCTTTTTCACTAAACACAATGCTAATTATGATGTTGGTTTTTTTTTGTTTGGTTGGGTTTTTTTCCTTCTTATTTTGGAAACAACCCAGCCCTTCCCACAACATCGAGGCTTTTGGATCCACTCATCAACTTCAATTCAACAAGCAGTAGAAGTCTCAAAGATACAAAGTTCAAGAACAGTGAAAATCAGCTTCAGAGGAAACCACTGTCCCTACTGAAGGAAAGCTTGAGAGTTCAACATTAAGTTCTGTTTCACAAACTGGTATATTTTATCTGTTTTTTTAGGGGCTTTTGGATTCTGCTGACACCATCTTATGGGTTGGTCGGCAAAGAAGTCCTAGGCATGAGTGAAACTTTGGTTCCAGGTCTCCTGACTTGTGAATATAATGTGAATGTAGGATACATGTTTGCAAGAAATGAGGCTTCCTTGTTTCACACGGTATCTTTCCAGGTTTTCACCACATAGCAGTTCTTTGTTTGACACAAAGCCAAAATACTCAAAAATTCAGGTTCTGAAAGAAACTGCACTGAGAATTTCACATTTTTCACAGCTCAGCAAACACTGGCATGAAAAAGCTCTGTTAACATAGTCCACATATTTGAGCTGAAAATAACATTTAGCTGCAGACACACACATTAAGACAGAGATGCAAAATATTCCAAATATTTTTCCACATAAATGCAGAATGACAAAATATCATCTGCTAACAGAAAGCAGAATAAAAATACCAAAATCTCATTTTGCTAGGTATTTGAGCTCAGTAATTATCTAAGTGAAAAGGCATTTTCACTCCTGGCTTTTAAGAAACCAAAATTCATAGCGGTATAGTAGGGGTCTTCAAGGTCAAAGGGTATATAGTCTGCTTGCTACAATATAATCTGTCATGATAAATCAGGTACAAGCAGATAGAAGTACTGCTATCATAAATTTGTAGAAGGAGAAGAGAAAATATTTTTTACAAAATATTAAACTATACAGCAATTTTCATTTCTTGTGCTGTTTTACTGCTTTATTTTTCCTTCACAATAAGTAATCTTGAAAAGAAGCTCTTTCTCTTTCTTATCTCCTCTCTAACAAACATTACGCCACTGAGAAAAGACTGCTAATTGAATCGTTTAAGAGACAGTAGGTAGAGGCTTTCTTTGGAACTATACCAGTACCATATTAAAAGGATTTTTCATGAAGTATGAAAGAAAAAGTGATACAAATTCAGTGTTTTTTTGTTGTTATGAAAAAACACACATATAACATTCCTGAGGCTGATGCCAGAGGATCAGAGCTTTCAGAAACACCTTAATCTGCAGCTTGCTCTATTTGTGTTTCATCTGAAGGAAGAAATAATTAGAAGATTGACAAAAATATTTACTGAATTTGTTTAGTGCTAAATCCTACAAATATGTTTGGATAGTAGAAAGCTATATACTACCAAAGCCTCCATAGAACCATTAACATAATATTGGAGCACCTGTAAGATGTGCTTTTCCTTCCTCTTTTCTTATACAACTTGCACAGTCAGCCCCTAAAAAAAATAACTAATCCTTTGCTACGTAAGAGGGAATTTTCTCAAATCAAGAAACAGAAGTAGCCATGGCTTCTCATAATTTAACGACATTAGGAAAAATTCTAAGACCTCATACCAGAACAAAACATCTACCAGAAATTTTCCATTTTTCCATTATTATTTTATATTTCCAGATGACATCATGTCAGCACTTTATACTGGTATGCTATACTTTATGTTCCTGGTCATTTACAGACCACCACTTAGCATTTCTCTTTACAATGATCTTCCAGTGGATTTAGATTACTTCCATCCATACTATTTGTTCAGTGGAATAAGGGTAGACAGGCCTGGAGATAGTTAAAAAGGTGGGAAGGGGAACAAATCTTAATGGATAAACCCAATCCATTCCCACTATATTAAACAGGCTTTGCTATGGACTGAATTAAGAGGCTTCAAATATGGGGAAAGTGCTGGCTACCAGCCTTTTCTAAAAGTTTCTCCCCATCTACTTTTTAAATTTCACTTCTTGTATTTACCCAAAGGCAGATTCTATGCATTTAGAGAAAGACTGAAAAGCCTAATACTGACTGTACCTGTTACCTGCTGCAACTGATACGTAATTGCTAGAACTATCATCTTTATTCTTGATATTATCGGTTAATTTCTGACATGAATTGAAGTAAATGAAATGTGTCTTTTTTGTTTCTGTTTAATGAGAAATCCTAGGGAAACAAAAGGGAAACAAGTTAATTGGGGTTTTATTTTGTTTTGTTTTTTTCCTATGAATTTTTCTAAGTACCTACAAATAATTATTTCAGCACCTCAGAGTTTGGAACTGAACTGCCCTATTAAAAGGAAGAGGCTTATTTTTTTTCTTGAGTATGCTAGTGTTTTCACCCTTTTCTCCTTTCTGATCTGGATGAATATTCTGGCATACCTTTGCAGGTTATGTGTGCAATCACATAAAGACTAGACTAATGCTATGGTGAAATGGTAGGAAACTGGGCATAAACAGTCCTGGATCTCTCTAGACTAAGTGCATACTGTGAATCAGTGATGCATATGAATAATAAATAAAGGCTGTGCCCCCAGTGTAGGAAGTACCTAACATTTCTGTTTGGACTGTCACTGATAGTATCCGCATTAATAAAGGAAAAACGGCTTGACTAACCCAACCCTATTCCTTTATTTGGGGCATGCCAGGAGTGAAGTATTTATTAGCCAACTGTAGGTATTGTGCCCCTTATTGCCAATATTTGCTAACTCAGAACACATGGGCCACACGACCATCCACCTTTCAAGTTGCAACATCAAATGCACACCTGCTCCACTCCTTGGGCAAACTCTAGCAGGACATCAGATTATGGATGTTAAAAGCTCCCGGTTTTTCATAAGAAACCTAGAAGTGCTCCTTAGTAAGTGAGAAACTATTCTGACTCTTTTTATGTGGTGAAGCTTGAAAACATTATCCCTGTGAGGGACATAAAAATGGAAATTAGATGCTGTTTATTGTCCAGAAAGCAAGCAACTATCAGCACCATCAAATATTTGATTTTCCTTTTCTTTTTCATTCTTTGGAACAAAAAGGCCAACTGGAATTATTTCCATTTGTATTATTCTCTCTAGATTTAAAGATTAAGCCAAACTCACAATTACCATACATCTAGGTAATAGCAGAAATCCTGCTCAGATTGCACTCCTCATTTAATTTAAATATATATCGTACAAAAACTAAATGCATCTCTCAAAACTTACTCTTCACCTTTTTTCTCTGGGCGTGATCACATTCATTATAGTAAGGTGTAGGCTGCCATTTATAAGATCACATTCATTATAGTAAGGTGTAGGCTGCCATTTATAATTTGCCATGACTTTGGTGTCAAGTGAACTACAAACAGCTCAGCCTGGTTCATCTGACCCTACTGAACAGGTATCTCCATTACAACCAGAGGCTAACAGAGCACATTAAATATTATTTTGAGTCACTAAAACCAGAAGACTGCTGTAAATGCAAGCTGATTAAGGGCAGATTTACTATTCATGTAAACAGGTGTAATCCTATTCCATTCAAAGACTGAATCATTTGCAAGAAAACAAAGGCTCCAGTAGAATTTATAGATTTTGGGAATGGTACTGTCTTACACATTCTGATTCACCATTATTACTGTAAGGGTCCCATGCCACATGAAAACTGCTCAGGGGCTGGTGGAGCACCCAGCTCTTACACAGAAACCTTCTCAAATTTCATTGAAGAGGGGAAAGATGTCCTACCTTAAGTCCTAATGTTAAAGTGCCTAACTGCAGGCACCTTGTTCTCAGGCACATTATCTACAGAAGCAGTGCTTATAAATGTCACATAATCCAGGAATAGGTGCTTTATTGAAAAAAAAAATCCAAATGATTAAGATTCCAGCCAAAATGACCAAAAAAGGCCATATATAGTTTTTTTTGTTTGTTTGGTTTTTTTTTTTTTTTTTTTTTTTTGTTTTTTTTTTTTTTTTTTTTAATTTGGAAAAA
>JAOEHX010064697.1:24678-42455 GCA_025448015.1 Bolborhynchus lineola | reverse complement strand
TGGTATCCAAGATCACCACAGTACCTCTGTAGACTTTGGGTCTTTGAGGCAGACACTCTTGCCTTTGGATTAAAAGGCTTTAGAAAAGTACATTTTTAATGATAACTGCAGACTAAAAATCAGGATGATAAATACACTAATACAGACACACTCATTCAGCAATTACATCTTTGTTGCTAGTATACAGAACTACCTCTCTGCTGCAGATCTGCCTTTTTTGTATGGACTAAAATGTATGTGGAAATTGGGCTAACTTGCAAGAGCAATATGGCCAGAATGTTTGCTGTACCATTAATAATAATGAAGGGAAATTCCATGAAGTATTTATACTTTAAATCCCAAAGAGAATTGTAATGTTAGGTTTATATACCTAGAATTATAATGCAGAGATTTCAAAATCTAGAGCTCAGCACATATAAAAGGAAATGGAAAGGGAGTTCAAACTCACATAACCAAGGATCTACAAAGGGACCTGGGGCTGCACCCCTTCACTTGAAATAATCAAGAGTAAACATGGAAACTGCCATCTTAATAGAAAAAACACATTGCTGCAAATCTTCAGTTTTTAAGTGTTTTGGTTAGTCACCGACCATATCAGTCTGCAGCTACTGAATTTCAGTAGCCGTTTAGTTCAGAGTGACCATAGTATGCGGATTTGGAGTACCAAGAGTCTTGGTCAAAGTAGTAGAATTTCTAAAGAAAAAGTGCATTGTTGGTCATTACTGCAAAATTCTTTTTTAAAATTGAACCTGTGCTTGCTCACGTGGGAAGAATTTTAATACAGAAGCATTCTAACACCTACATAATACCCTACAGAATGTGCCTAATAAAGGCTGATTTACCACTGTATTTGATTAAACTGTATCTCCATCTGCGGAAGGTAAATGGATTCTTAAATTACTAGGGATAATTATAGCTCACAAACCTCGTAGACCCTTTGTATCAGACCCTGCACAACAAGTAAGGTGGCAGCTATCTATGTACCCTGAGTTGTATAATGAATGCTGCCATGTTATCTCCATGAAATTAAACCAAAAAAGTCACTAAAATCTCACAAGGTACCCCTCTTCCAAAGGCACTATAAGAAGCTAATAAGTACCCTACACTAGTGATAACCCAAACCCCATTACTGGATACATCTAAATCTGCACCAAAAATCATGTCATGACAGTGATCATGACAGGAAAAATGTTATTATATTAATATTCTGTTCTTCTAAAATACCTGTGTTCTAACACCTTCAAGAATCACTGGTTCACACTTTTCACCAAAGAATAAAAACCAAGAAAACCCAAAACCCCTAAAAAAACCTATCAAGAACTTTAATTATTAATATTGCCAAATTAAACATGCCTGTTACAGCTTTTCCTCAATCTATCAGACGTTTTTCTGCTTACACACAGTAGTATTAGCAATATGCAGCTATGCTGCAATTCAGATCTGACAGGTGATTTTTAACTCACTCTCATAACTTTTTTTAGAAGTTTTGGTCTTCAAAATAACCCCAAAAATTGAGACAATAAAAATTCATACAATGAAGCAGAACAATCATAAGAGATTGAGGTTTGGTGGGTTTTCTTTTCTTTCCTTTCTCTCATTAACTAGCTAACACACTAAACAGCCCAAATGCTCCAGTAAAGCTAAGCTGAGCTTCAGCTGGAGCGGGCAAATGTTTTGAACTCAGCAAAACAAGAATATTTAAAATAATTTCAGCTAAATATAAAGGAAAACTCAGCAGATAGAAGGGTAACTGTTAGTCTACTACTGAACAATCTGCTTCATTTAAAATGGACACACCATCCTAAACTCAGTGTTTCTGTATGATGTACAGCAGCTGATTTTTAGGCAGAATAGGACTAACATACAGATTGTATTTCAATATCACATCTTCCAACTCCAGTTAAAACAAAGAAGGAAGGAAGAGATTTGAGGACTTTTGAATCCCACTCTGCATGCTGCAGTCAGTCTTCCAGAAAGGACAAAGTGAGAAAAAAGGGGCCATAAAATATTTTCTTTTTTGATAATGAGAGAAAATTGTCCAGTTTCCAATTTTGCTGTTGACTTTGCTGATAAGAAATCTGCTATTAATGAAACCTTTGATGATAATTAATTTAACATAAAAAAGTTACTGTCTTTTAATTAATGCCAAAATTTACCCTTTTGCTGGTATTTCATAAAAAGCCTGTTTCCCTTGAAAAGCCCCTAGGTAATAATTTTAAAGTCTACAGAAAATAGAGAGAGGAAAAGGAAAAGATTTGGCAGGACACTAATATTAAAAAAAAAAAAAAAATAAAATTATTAGGTTTAAGTCAAAAGATCTTGACAAATACCTACCAAACGTTTATTATTTTTAGAAGTGATGCATTAACACACTATGGGAAAACTTTGGGTATTGCATTGGCATGTCTGCCTAACTCCACAGCTGTTACAACTTTCATGTATTTGGTTCTGCCTCACTTCTGGAACACACCTGGGTATTACTCCTGCCCTAAAGACATTTAAAACTAAAACAAGGGACTGGGTACATCTCACCTGGTTTGAGACAACTACATGAATCAACTAAGAATCTCTTGTTTCTTCAAGGACAGTAGAAAAGACGAGCAAACCTAGACTGCTGATTTTATGAATCAAAGGGTCTCCTGGAGGTGCTTGTCTTCATTAATTGACAGGAAAGGAGACCTATAACACTAAGCACCTAAATTAAACAACCCTGTTCAGCACTTAAAAGTTAATGTGGGCCAAAGCAGTTTAGAGATTGTGTTTACAGCATGACAACTGCAACTAGACTGGGAACTGGACCTCCTCAAGATTCTTGTCAGAAACGCTCCTGTACTGATGAAAGAACCAGTCAGAGAAAAAGGAAAATAACATTCCTCTCTTCCCAAACTACCTTCTGTAAGGTCACATCTAGGGAATGAAATTACACATAAGTATACAAATGACAAAGCATTGCATAATAGCACAAGTGATTCACTGTGTCCAGTCCTGATTTACCCTTGACTGCCGAGTTGTTCTATACCACACCAATGCTCTTGCAGAAGCATTTCAGCTACCTCTGACACCTACACCCTACTCCACAGTCAATCCATCCAGCACTGCCTCTCCCACTCACACATCGCAGGTTAAGTAAAGTTAGGGCTAAGTGATTTCAGTTTGAACTACACCAAGTGCTTACACCAGCACTAAATCAGCCCAGACCAGTATGTTTCACATGATTTAGCTCTGCAGAAAACAACCTATCCAAAGAAAATTTGCTAACCAACTCTAGAGGGGCAATATAAGTTCAATTTTGGGAGAAATTTCTACACAGTATGTTTCTTCAAGTAAATCTGATGAACAACTTTTGCTTGCATCAGTAAGTTTTAGAAGAATAAAATAAATCTGAAGACCAACTGGCATGTAAGCAAAAATGTAAGGTACATGAAAATGAAGAATGCCAAGGATGCACAATAACTGAATTCCTGCTTTTAATGATTGTATGTTGTACTATCACTTGACTCAACTCCAGAATGAGAGATTTAGAACAAAACACAACAAACCGACCAACCAAAACCCCAATACATTTAATGTAGCTAGTAGGAAAGAAGAAAACAATTGCATTTTATTTTGGTTTGTTTTCTTTTGGCCAAGTATTCTAGTGCTATGACTGAGGAATCCAACATCCATAACACAAATTATGCAAAAAGGAATAAAACTAATTCCAGCAGGCTGGAATAGATAATTAACTGCTATGTTCCCTAGCACTGAATGAATGATATTCTGAGAGTGGTGAATGAAATTCAGGGTTGAGGTACAAACATAACGTCACTACAATATACAGTGCTATTCTGACCTACCACACAGATGAACTACTGCTGAAGGGAATTCCCAATTCTCTTAGTTCAAACATTACTCAATGGACAAGAAAAGCCACTTGAGAATCTTCAGTGTCCTGAATATATATATATATATTTCTCCAACTCATTTCATTAATTTGGAAAGCAATGTTATCACCTAATAGTTTTCATAGAATACATTTTATTAAATAAAATCCCTGAGAGTTACTATGACAACTACAACATAATATGATTGTTTTTCTAACACTCAGGCACATTAAGGGAGAAACACACTCCTCAAGTCACATATGTTCTATTGTAAACTTTCAATTTTGCTCTAACAGATGGGATGGCTGAATTACAATGGAATCATTTCTGTGTGAGGGGAAACTGCAATTTCTTCTTCAGTCCATGTTTTATTTGTCATAGTAATTGATGCTGGGTCTTTAGACAACAAACAAGTTTTCAGCCTGTAGAATTTTATGCTATGTTTGTAATACTGATACTGCCCCTCATGTTATGCAATGCCTACAGAGAGAGACTATAAGGACTAGAAGCTCTGTCAGATTAAATGAATTACCAGCTATATCTGTTGACCATGAAATGCAACCTCACATCTCACTCAGTTCTGAGTTATCTTAGACTTTTCCATGTCCTTGGTTCATCACTGTGGACTGACTTGATGCAACTGCGTGAAACTTGCTTATTCTCTCCTTACACCTTCTCAGAAGGTGGGTGAGCAAGGCCAAACACAGTACTGTGTTGGAATAAATTTAAAGTAACCTTGATATTTTTTTTTGCAACAGACAAAACCAGTCATCTTTTGCACTGAAATAATTTTGTATCTGAGATTTCCAGTATTATTCACATTTGTAAGTTGACATCAGCAAATGTCTTAAGCTAACAATAAGACATTTTTATAATGACAGTTTCAGCCACAGCTAACACTCTTTTCTACAACTAAGGGTCCTGTGGCATTTAAAAAAAATTCCCCTCCAAATAGAAATTATTAATTTAAACTGTACATAATTTTAATAAATAATTTTTCTATTTTTGAAGGTCCTTTAATGACAAGCATTCAACATTCCTATCCTCCTTCAAATTGAATGGATATTCCAACTTTGTGCTAAACCGTCTCAGAATTATAAACTGTGACTGATCTTATAAATCAACATGAACTGATTAATGTCCAAGTGTCTGTAACACAACTTGCTATGGAAATGAACCACACCAATAAAGCATCTCTGGAAAGCTCTATGTGCAAAATGCTGTCATGTTAATGATGGCCTGATGTACTTTATTTGAGTACCAATTTAATGTGCTAAAAACCAGCAAGAGTTTTCAAGAACAGGCAACAGAGGAAGATTCAGCAAGTAAGAGTTAAGTCACTATTAACTGTGTATGTATTGAACCATTAAGTTTACTTCTGGATAGAAATGCGATTATCAGCATGTATTCAAGCCAACGGAGTCAGGGACATAAGGACGTCCTTTGCTAATGCCAACACAGATTACAGAAAACTACCACGAAAATTACCATGTAACTGAAAAAAAAAAGCCCAAGGACACAGTGGTTTTCCAGGTGATGCAAAAAATGTAGTGGTTAGTCAAACCCAGCTCAAATTTAGCTCATAAAAAGCAACACACAGACAGACAAAAATCTGAAGTAGGAAAAATACACTGAGAATTATTATATTTATCTGGATAAATTACTTTTATGAAAAGAATAGAGGAAAATCATGATAGAATTGCAGCCTTGTCCATTCTGATGAAAATCATTCTTTTCCCCTGAAGGTGCTTAAATGTCTTTAAAATTATTAATTTTGAAAGTTCAAAACCAGCAGTTGCAGTGTTTCATTGTTATACCAGGAATGAGGACAAGCATCTTCCTATCCTGAAGAGTACCATATAGATTCTGATCCTTACTTTTTTTAGTTCAGTCTACATTGCTTGCAAACTATTTTAGTAAGAGTGATAAAGGTGAATGAATGGATAATTAAGCTAATCATTTATGTAGGACCAGATTCTGTCTGTATTACAATCAACAGCAAAGTTGGTTTACCAGATCACAAATATACACACATTAAAAATTACAAATACTACAATCATCAACGGTGTCCTGGGTTCAGGACGGTAAATGAGAACACTCCGCAAAAGTAAGTTCTGAAAATCCAGTGATAACAGAATGGGAAAAAAATGCCAGGACTCTGAAACAGCAGAAAGGAAAAATTATTTTCTCAGCTGATTCAGTCAGATTTTAGGCTTTCCACTGACTTAGCTAAACTTTTGGACATAAGATCACACAAATTTTTATTTAGATGATAGTACTAACATTATTTCAAATCTTAAGCTACCCATCAGTTAAATGCTGTATAGATGTTACACCTCGAAGATCACAAATGCCTTGATTGTGCACATATTAGTCATTTTCTACAGAATTTCTACAGTCAATTTCCACAGGATTTGGTTATTTGTTAGAATCTTCCACTCAAGATGAAAAAGTGCCTTTCAGGCCTAAAAAGAAAAAAATCAAAGCAAACCATAAAAAAGAAAATGCAGCTTTGAGCTTCCAAAAAAGACACTCTTGTTGAACTCCAAAGCTAAAATCTCAGTTCTGGACCTACTCCTATAAGAGAGGGAGGCCATTTTACTGGTCTGTGATTCACAGCAAAACACTTGTAGTGTAACACACTCTGAATAACTCAATCTGAAAGTTGAGCTAACAGACTTCTTGGACAGTAGTAAATCACTGTCAAACAATGACAGACACACTGATGGTTATAACTCCTTTCTCTGTTGACGCATCAATCTGTCTGACATCCAGTTCAGAAAAGAATCCATTACATTAAAATGTTTCCAAAGGCAAATTGAGAAATTCTGATTTTAATCTAATCAGGGTGCTTCTTTTTGTAAATATCAATTTTAGCTTGTTTAAATTTCATCTTATAAGAAATGAAATTTTAGTTTAAGAAATTAAATATTTAGAGCTGAAAAGAACTAAATATTAGTGCAGCTAAATTAAATTTTCTTTAACTGGCATTGCTTCCAGAGAAGGCAATATTGTATAAAGCAGAATGAAGCTGCGACAAATGTTATCTTCCTCAAAACTAGAATATTCTCATGCACAAGGCTGCAGATGCATCAGATATTACAAGTATATTAAAAACTCACCAAAGTTTTTCCTTACTCATTAATCAAAAAGAATTAGCTGATACATGGTTTTTTTTTTTTCAATCAGATACATACTAATGCTCCATCAAACAAATAATAACTCAAAAAGGCATAATTCTACTGAACCAATGGAGCTGCCCCTGTAGGCCCAGATAGAGATGAAAAACATAAAAGGCTCAGAGACAGGCTCTTTGAACTCACATTTTCAATACTGCACATTTTGCATAGAAGCACTTTTTTTTTCCAAGTTCACACCTGCATTCATGGAGGAATTTCATTTAGAGAAACATCAGAATATCTGATGAATCTGAACTAGATCTGTGAGAATTCAAACTTTCGCACCTTCAGAAAAGAGTAGTGTTTCATGGTATTTCACCCTTAAAGCGTAGATTTCTTCCGGTACAAACAAAATCAAACCTAAACCACCCAAAATGAGGTTCTTTTTCATCTGAAATTTCATTCATGGTCTATATTTTCAGCTTAATGCTGCTCTCTGAAGATCATTTTAGTGCCCTGTCAAGTGTAACTCATTTCCTTTCTCATCTAGAAGTACAAAAATACTCTAATTCAGTCCACATGGTTAGGACTTGAAAGCTACCTTAATGAGACTAATATAATTGTTTTCAGCTTCTTGAATATTTTTATTAGTGACAAGGAAAAGTATGGACATTCAGAAACCAGCAAGAGTATCCTGGGCAAAAGGAGCAAACTAGAAATCATTTTTTTCAATAGATTCAATCACATAGGTAATCCTTGTCATTAATATGTATGTACTTCAAGTGTGCCAAGAGCAGACAGTGTTAAATTATACAATGCCAGATATGTAGAAATGATAATTTCATAATACAGTTTTCTAGGCAGCTTCTTTGAAACATTAGGAAGGTTATGTACCTTAAAAAAAATAAATCATCATGTTTCTCAGTATGTCAATACTGTGTTGGCCCCTGTATTAGCATTTTTATACACTTGTAGCAGACCAAGGTGAAAATACATGGTAATTGCTGATAGAATAAAAGTATATTACTGACTTGTATATCATTTATTGTGAAACCTGTCTAGATATCATAAAGCTCATGAAATTGTGGTAGTTGCATATGAATACTGGCAGATATAATAATGTAAGCTTTAAGGCTCAAACAGGACAAAGAATTTATATTTCTCTATAGCCCATGGTCTATAACTTATTTACCTCCATATATACTTCTATCTTTGTGTAAATAATTTTGCATTTTACCCTGCTATTCACCTTTTGGGTTGTGTCTTGTATTAGGTATATCATAGATTACTACTCAGTACAAAACACTTGACTTGAATATTTAGGCACTACTGCTTCCATGGTAGGCAGTTGAGACTCTTTTTCCCTCTTTTCACCCAGAGGTGACCTGCCAGGGGAATACAGTTTCCTCTTTCATCATCATTACTCCATAAAAACACTAATAGCACTATGTCATGCAACATTTAGAAAAAAACCCAACCAAACAAAAAACCCCCTCACAGACCACTAATTACATTGATACCTAGATAATAAAGAAAAGGACTTTTCCTTTATGGTTCAGATGTGGACACAAACCTAAGAAACAATGCAAAAGAAATCTAGAGCACATTTTTCCTTTGAGATAGTGCCACAGACGGCAACCAAGCAATACTAGCACAAACCTGGGGATAACCAGCACAGTCATGCAGAGCAGTGGAGCCCATGTGCAGCCGCCAGCTCACCCACTAGAAGGGGCTGGCTGGAGTTACAGAACCTGAAATTTGTCTCCAAACACCCACTTTGGACAAGAAATTGTGTAAAAACAGAAAGTCATAGGAACTCTTAAACTTGTTTCAGTCCACGCTTAAAATCTCTAAAACAAAAGTTGGTCCTTGTGCTGACAAACAGAAAACAAGTCATGAGCTCTGATTCCAAGTGTGACTACATAAAACCACAGACAGCAAGGGACATTTAAGGAAATACTGAGGCACTATTAATCAGCAGGACAGGCAACAAGCAGAGCACATCAGCAGCTGTTTCCTTGAGAGATCTTGAGGGTTAACCCTGCGAGGTTTATCAGCCACATGTCCTGGAGGATGCATGGTCTTTTGGTCTTGGAATGTCAGCCATGCAGGATGTTGTAGGGAAACAAGGACTGTTCTTCAAAGGGAAACTACTAAAGCCCCCTAAAAATAATGAAATCCGCTCAACGGCCATAGAGTTCCACGAATTTATAGCCATGCTAACAGAACTACAGCAGTTAGTAGTGGCTATAGGGAATGGACATATGACTCTATACACTCCATTAATTGGAATTTCTACAAATCCGAGACACAAGTAGTTCTTTATTTTGCTGTATTTCCTAACAATTATTTGGGAATTTCCAACTCCCTGCAGGCTTAAAGAGATCTCAAAGAAAGCATAAAATTATTGAATTAGTTTTCAGATATGCTAAGCCTTTTAGCTCACATTAAATCAATGGCAAATGAGGTACACCACATCTCTAAAAAGCAGATTACTCATTCAGGATCAAAATACAGCAATGAAATACTTGGCAGAAGCATTTATAAAATTCAAATTGTGTCAGTAATATTTTGGTAAGTTCAAAAATCTTGAGATAAGGACTTTCATTAGATAAAATATTCCACATGATAGTTCAATATGAATCCTACTGGAAAAGATATTGATAATAGCACATATAATTTTAGGGTTTTTTTTAATAACACAAAATACCACAGGAACGACAAATAAATACAGTATTTCCTCAAATCACAGAATTCTTTCAATTCAGAAAGGGAAAAATGGACTCTGTAGATTATTCTTCTATTTGTATTACTCTTCTGTCTCAATTTAAATTTAAACTTGTTTCAGAAGACTCCTGTACAGTGGAACAACCCAAATTTTAGTATTTCGGTTTTGCAGATATGATTTAGCATTCCAAAAAGCACCTTTACAAACAAACTCATTCTGCTGCATTTTTTAACTTTTGTAAACAGATTGCAGAGAAGGAGCCAATGCAGATCTGGACATCTTGTATGTCATCAGGCACAGCTTTTGAGTTTTTTATTGCATAAGGGATGGATTTCTGACAACACATTTTAAAAATTGCTTCTTATCCAAAAAACGACAGGCAAGAAAATTACTCATGAAGAATAATCTTTGTTCAGTAAGTGTAGTCCCCCCACGTTCTTTGCAATGGCTGAGGAAGTTGGCTACGCGCGTGGAACACCATACGGATCGCCAGGGACAAAATCTACCCAAAACTGTATGCCACAGTGTGTTTCCACAATAGTTTGTGGCTTACACTCCAGCCCCTGGGCTTGTGAAGGAGCAGAAAGATAGCCGATCTTTCCACAACCAGGGGTCTGTAACTACCAAATCCGTATAGAATTAAGTCAGATCTTTCAGACACCTACTACTGGACAATGCGCTCTCATGAAAAACTCACAGATTTTGTTGAATTTTCAGTAGTTGTTATGACAATTGTATAAACAATGTTATAATAATAATATAGTATAATAATATAATAATGTAAGGGCTTTTAAAAAAAGTTATTAGTTTCCCAACAGCATATTTTAAAGAAAATAACAGTGAATTAGAGGCAAAGAGTTCTTTCCTGTGCGTTCTGGAGCATCTCTGAAGAACATTCAAACATGCAGAACATCCAAGCGTCAGGTTGTCCCTCTCCCTAAGCTTGTGGTTTTCCCTGCACCATCTGCAGTACATACTTCATAC
Source organism: Bolborhynchus lineola (assembly GCA_025448015.1). Lineage (NCBI taxonomy): Eukaryota > Metazoa > Chordata > Aves > Psittaciformes > Psittacidae > Bolborhynchus > Bolborhynchus lineola. Next base: position 31,761 of record JAOEHX010064697.1, on the reverse strand, counting down.
CTCTGTTTTCTTCATGTGGATTTCCTAAACAGAAATCCTGTCTCATCTCTCTTCTGCATACTATTCAAACCCTTCAGCACTTCAAATTCTTTGCAAAACAGAAGATTTCTGTGAGCATAGATCAGCCATACTCCAGTGACAACACTCATTTCTTCGTGTGTTCTTTTTTCCTTTCTACTGGTCTTTGACCCTCCAGAGAATCTCCAATTACCATAAGTGTGTCAATCTGCAACTGCCTACTTCCCTTCCCCCATCACCCATGGTCTCACACACCCAGTAATCCTCTTCTCTAGCAGTTTCTTCTTGCCCAAAACAACATCACCACATACATTGTAACTCCTTTTCCTTAAATAGTGCTAGTACTACTAATTACCCTTAGCTACTTTTTTTTGTTTATAAACTTGCTGCCCTTCTCCATCATGTTACAGTAGTGTAATGAACTTCCAAAGAACTGTGTTCTGACTTCATCTTACTCATTTGTCTTCCAGCGTTCACATTGCCTTTAATCATTTCAACTAATGAATCCGTATCTGATGGTCAGAGACCTAATCCCGGGCAAACCAGAGGTTCTTTCTGGTCTGATCTTTTATGAATTCTGTTTCTCTCTCATGTCTTCCTTCCATACAATCTTTCACAACTCTTATATATTTATTCTTGGTACTACTTATTTCAACTACAGCTATTGAGTAAAAAATGTACCAAGTCTTCCCATCAAAAAATAACCTTTGAAATATAGTTAACTAGCAATCATTTAAATAGAATTTGAGTCACACAGTGGAAAAAACTCAAAAGTTTCAATTCATGCACGGTGTCTGTTATATCTATGCCAAACAGAAGAATGAGCTGAGCACAAAATGAACTTCTTTTTTTTCCAACAACTTCTACTTAGCTTTAGCTCATAACATTAGCTGAGGAGATCAGACCTAGGAAATCTCAATTTTCCCAGTCAAAAGGGAATAGTGGAAAATAGCACACAACAAAATAATAAAACCAGCCTGCTTTTACTTAAAAAAATCCTAAGTGTCAACATCCTCTTCCAGTGATTGATGGAGTAATATGGAAGTACACCAAAACACCAGTTTTGCTGTCATTGAGAAAAACAAACATACTGCATTCAATGAAAGAAACAACTGTACAGATAAAAAATACACTGACAAGGCAAGAACACAATACAGTTACAGGAAAGTATGGAGAAGTACAGAGATAGCAGTGGTATTCTGTTAGCTGCCCAACTGATCAGGAATAAAGTGCTGGCAGGCCCTTGTCATGCAGTGGAAAAACGCAGAAGTCAAAGCTGAAAATCCCACAGGGCTTTTCAGGCTCTCCCTTCTATGATGCCTTGTTGATAAAGATGTCCAAGCTCCCATGGACTTGGGACACATCTCAGGTCACAGATTCTGCACAGCGCAGATGAATCAAGGAAAACAGAGTGCTAGAAGGGCCTTGGCAGGCAGGCTGCAAGAGTCACAGGAACAAGCATTATGCCCTAGACCTCTCCATCTCACTTAGAGCTTGTACATCTGTGCACTATGAAAGTGTCTTCAAGGGTTAAAGTGTGGGCTCAAGCAGGGCTCTTCAGCAAGTGGTTTTTAATAAAGTAGCCCTTAGGAACAGTGTGGCTGTGACTATGATAAAACAAGCCCAGATCAGTTTTCAACATTTTTAAAGAAACTATAAGTATCTATTGAAATTCAAACACAGATCTGAGCTATTACAAAAAGTCTTACTAAATTTTCAATGACATTCATATGAATCTGCATTCAAAATTTTGTAGCTCTTCTATTAAAATGTGTAATTTCAGTTCAGAACTCCAAAAACCTATGTAAACAGACACATGAATTCTTAAAAGCTGCTATTAGGAAAACCTGCATTAGTCACTGCCTGGCCAAGCATGAGCAAACACAGACAATGGTCATGGCTAAAGATGGCAGTGGCTGATTTGGTAATAATGTGGACTCTTCTGTTCTTGGAAACCATCCATATGATTTAATATAGTTTTCCCTAATTCTGTGTGCTGTCTCACTCTTATTTTACTCCTGCCAGGTCAGGAGAGTGCTTGAGCTCTTTCCTGACTGAATTCATGGTTAACGTTTCCTTAAGTTCCAAAATAAGCATGCAGTGCTGTGGGATTATGAATCTTCCCATAGCACTAGAAAGTTCTTGAATAGTTCTGTTACTGGAGAGAATAATATTTAACCTAGAAAGAATATGGACTGTAAAGAACACAACAGAATTATAAACTCAAATAAGTCTCTGGAAGAGAAAGGGAGCAGTCCACTAACTCTATTTGACTTGAATGAAAACATAAGTTAGGAGATAGTTATGAAACAAAGCAGGTAAAATTGGAAAGAGATACTATTTTGAACCAAGGCAGAGCAGATACCAACTGTGGGAGGCTGACAGTGAAAAGCATCTTGTGCTTAGGACCCAGGTAGTCAGGCGCCCAAGTTAGCTTAAAGGTCACCTCTGAAAGACAATATTTCAAAGGGCAAATACTACAAGGCTGCCCTCCTTGCTCCTACAGCTGAATTAAGCCTCCAAAGCTCAACTTTGAAGGATAGCACTCTGGAGTTTTGCCCAAACTGGCCTCTTCTCTTGCATCATTTTTCTGTGTTAGAAGACAATATTTTATATACTTGCTTCAAGATCAGCAAAGCATAAAGCAAGATTACATACAATGATACAGAACAGACGCATTTATCATGATATCTACTGCAGAATACTAGATCAAGAAAATTAGGTGGATGAAGCTTTTCAGTGGTAGAATCAAAACTAAAAACAAGCTTGCAAAACAAGAAGATTTAACCTACCTGGATGCATTGTAAAGAAATAAAGTACAAATTGGTCTGAAAATTCTTAGAAAGCATCAATGACAGTTTTTGCAAATGAAGGAGATACTACAAGGAATGCTCTTACTGTTTGTAGAAAGAAACTTATTGAGAATGGGTGGGTATAAGGCAAGCTGAACGAAATGAGAAATTTCAGACCTTTAAAAAAGAAAGAAAAGAAAACCAGCAAAAAGAAATCAGTGGATTTTAAATGAGCAGATCAAATCATGACTGCTTCATGTGAATCCGTCACTGATCTCACATGGAAGAAGGAAGCACACACAAAGCAGAAATGAGATCAGATAGGAATGCATAAAAAAGTAACATAAAATTAATCTCAGAATGACACAGATGCAAGTTGCAAGAAACATTACATTATTAAAGCAAAAAAGAAGTCATGCTGTAAGCACAAGAGCAATAGGAAGAATGTGGTTCATTAGCTCAATACTCTACAGCATTATCAACAAATGATAATGTGCAGGCTGAAGTTTTCAACACCTGTGCGCCTACCTTTACACAACAGCCAATCATGTAGGTGACTATCACGAGTATTAACAAGAAAAAGCTGAAATCTCGGCCTAGAATAGAAAAGTAATAGGTCAGAAAGTGCTCACCAAGCTATACCTGTTAATCTGCCAGCTGGATATCTGCTCACAGAATCTCAGGACAAGAAATGCTGTCTTAGAGGACTGAAAAAGAACAAAGTACTGAAAACCTGACAATCAACATATATTGCCTAGAAACTAACAGGAAACAGCAAGTGGAGCTGGGAATTATAGTCAGATTCATTCTGTGGTACATAATTAAAGACATTACTTGTAAATACTGGTAACAAGGAAATAAGAGCCAACATGCAAAACCAGCATGAAGCAAATCCACCTAATTACATTTTATACAGCAACTCTTTACTGCGTGTCACTTACAAATATGAAGAAAATAATAATAATTAAAAATAAAAAAAACAACTGGGAAGGCTCCCACTTGGAGCTGTGCAAGCAACCCATGCATTTCTAAAGAAGGCTCTTCAAAAAGTTAAATCCTGTCTTAGGAAAGTGGAACTGCTTTAGCTGAGCATTAGAGATACAGACCTACAACATGTGGCAGGGACCTCATGACAAGCCACTCCACATAGGAAAATGGCAGAACTGAAGAGATGTTTAATGTTTTTGAAAGCAGTTTCTTGACTTTCCAACATTTGCTTTTACCATGAGACAGAACTCTTCCATTAGGATTCGAGATCACAGCATTCTAAAAGTTCTTCCACATAAATTAAAGTGCATTTTTACATTGAAAAGTGACAAAATAGAAATGACATTTAACTGTCAGAAAATTGTCCTCTTAGTCAAAAACATTTTTCTAATTGTAAAGTCTCCTTTTGACATTGATATAATTCCAAGAGATTTCTAACTTAATTTTACTACTGCCGTAAAAGAAAGCCAGGGAAATATCCTGGTCCAGCACAGTGCTTAATGGTAAGTAAATCTGTATGAAGTGAGCAAAGCATTTGGTAAGTGATCAGGAGATCACATATGTCCTTATCCAAGGCAAAACCCTTCCCCACTCCAAATTCCTATGAATCTCCTGATTGCTGTTTCTTTTCACACTTTGATCATAAACTCCATTCTGCACCTTTCTCCTAATTCTTTTTCTTAAACAGCTCCTGCTTTGCACTAATCATCTGGCTCCATATTTTTCACCTTTCTATGTAATCTACAAGTGTGCTTAGTCTGCAAAAGTAGCCTGGAGAGATTTTTAATTCTCTTTAGAAATACCTGGCACTCAGCAACGCAAGGTGAAAGGAATTGAATTCTGTGGAATATCATTTGGCTTTGATACAATTTACCCTATACTGTACACTAACTCTAAATTGAAAATTAATGTTTTATCCAAGATACCTTCTCCAAAAAGATAAAACTGTATGTTTTCTCACGTGTGTAGTCACTGATTCCTGAATATTTGTCCCCTCATCTTAGGATATAAATGGCTTTGTTATTAACTCTCAGAGTTTCTGACCTTGCCACTTCTGTGAAGTAATAGCATAAGGTAGTGGAATTTTCTTTCAAATGAAATGTCTACTCTATAAACCTGTAAGTGCAGTATTGCATTATATTTTTAAGTTTATTGTTATGAAATGATGTTATTTGTAAGTATAATTCTGTAATAAAAACAAACCAAAGATTGATGCTGAAACAGAATGAAATTTCAGAACATGCTATAAAATTAATCTAATACTGAAAAATCATAAAAAAGTGAAATTACTCTATTTACAGGTGAAAAGGAAAAACAACTCATACATAAAAATAAAAGCCTTACGGTTATAGTAAGAAGCTTATGAATACCAAAATGATAGTGAAATCTTCTTACAAACAAAAGGGTTAATCATAATTGTGCATCAGTTTTGACTATAACAAGATCTTTATTTTAATGCTGTAAACCCTTTTTCCTTACTCAAAAGTACCTTTGCATAATGAATGCTGTAGCTCAGCAGAAGTTGCCTGAGTCTTTTCACATAAATCTCACTTCAGTCAACCTCAACTCCTTCTATTTTGCAAAGCTGACGCTCAGTCATAATATCCTCTTTGACACCATACTGAAAGTACCAATTGGTATTGATGAAAGAAGCAGATTATAAAATCTACCTGGTAAATATATGTACAGCCTTCAGAAATACCAAAGCAAGGCACTGTTGTGGTTTAAGCTGTAAGTCAGCCACGCAGTTTGCTCACTCAATCCCCCTTTTTAATTCCCCCCAACTCCCAGAGGGATGGGAAAGAGAATCAAAAGAATGCAACTCCCACAGGTTGAAATAAGAACAGTTTAGTAACTGAAGTATAACACAAACCACTACTGATACCACTAATAATAATGCCAAGAGAAATACAAAGGAAGAGAATACAACCGCTCACCACGTATACCCAGCCCGACCAAGCAGTGCATCCCTCCCAACCCTTCTGGGTCTCTGCCCTCTGCTTCTGCATCCTGGCCATGACGTACTGTGGTATGGAATACCTCTTTGGTCAGTTTGGGTCAGGTGTCCTGTTTCTGCTTTGTCCCGGCTTCCCCTCCTCCTTGGCAGAGCGCGAGGCTCAGAAAGTCCTTGGCCAGACCAAACATCACTAAGCCATAACTAAAAACATTGGTGTTATCAGCACTGCTCCCAGGCCGAAAGTCAAAACCACAGCACTGCACCAGCTGCTGAGGAGAAAAATGACTGCTACTGCTGAACCCACAGGCACAAAAAAAAAGATACTTTGGTATGGGGATGGTTGGAACAGCAAAACATTTCATGTTATGGTTGGAAGGAAGAAGGAGCAATTGTGACTACTGATTTCTCATAGAATACCTGATAACACACCAGGGAAGTTCATGGGCTAGAGATTACCTGTTGAAGAGTATAAAAGAATATTAAAAAAAACAGCCCACAAGAAACATTAATGTTTTCTGCTATAGCAATACTTTCAGTTTTGGGTATTTCCTTGTTAAAAGGAGCTACTTTGGGAAAGTTTTAAAAAAACTTTGTAACTGACAATCAATAAAAACCTTCTGTGATTTTACACCACATCCTCAAACGAGAAAAATGCCTCCATGTGGCAATATTCATGATCAAGAAAACTGACAAATTTGGAAAGATCTGAAAGTGAAGTAGCATGCCTGTACAAAGTTGACTTCCCCAGTAACATCCCTGCTCGCTGGAGTGTACTTCCATGGCATAAAATACAGATAAAACAGAAAGATAAACTATATGTGGTTCCTCAAATTTACCCTTTGTCTGTATTTAGTATAAGGTAAAAAAAAAAAACCCAGTTCTCTGCCAAACTTTCTAAGGTTGGATACCAACCGGAAATACCCACCACCCACTAATGAAGTTTACACCAACAGAAGTGGCTGTTGCTAGAGCCAAGGAATTGACTTGTAAGGGAATACCACAGTTCACCCACCAAAATCAGACACTCTATCCTCCTTTTGGAATTTAACACGCAAAAAGGTAATAAGGAACCATGTTAAGTTAAACCACAATGGAAAACGTCTGTGGAAGGAGGTACTTCCTGAACTATAGTAATTAAAAGCCTTGACAGATCTATGAAAGAAGGGAATGGATAATCTTTATTATATTGTAAGCAAAGCAAATGGCAGATTGATATCCCTTGGCACAGGAATACACCACTAAATATTTGAAGACAAGCTGTGACTTCAAATATCACATCCAACTGCAACTTCTTTTTTTTTTTTTTTTTTTTTTTTTAAGAAAAAACAA
>JAOEHX010064693.1:11093-30541 GCA_025448015.1 Bolborhynchus lineola | reverse complement strand
CAAACAAACAAACAAAAAAAACCAACAAAACAACCAACCAAAACAAAACATAACACAAAATTATAAAGATTCTGGACTATCTGGTAAAGGGAATATCAATAGGACTTCTTACATTGGAGAGGCACTGGGATGCAGCAGTTCCCCCAAAAAAATTTTAAGCAAAGACCCCTTTGAGCCCAGAGGGGCTCAAAACCAAAGTTTTTGAGAATATATTTGAAAAAGCTAGGACTCAAATTCAACAGAGTATGACATGAATTTACTAAGACAAGTTTGACCCTTTCCTTTTCTCAGTGGCTACATTAGGGGAGAAAAGAGTTAAGAAATAACAGCTCCAAGAAAAAGTGAAGACAAAGATGTGGAGCTGGTGCCCACACCCACTCTGCTGAGAGATTCATGGCTCAGGTTTTGAAGAATTCAGTGACAGGGATAAGAATCAGAAGGCATTAGTTACTGCACCAAGGGAAGAAACAGGGAAGTACATTAGGACTTAAATTTAAAGCAAATACTTCTTCTGTTATAGTATCATTTTGCTGTTGAAATTAAAGCCTGAAGAATTCTGGTTTTCCACTCTTGCCTCCAAGTCATTCAGGAGAGAACTGAAGCTGGGAAAAAAAAGTAAGCATAGAAACAACAGATGATTCTCTTTGGCAGCACCATGTGCAACTAGCACAAGCAGAGCAGAATGTACAAAAACAGGCATACATGTTTATATATGCTTTCCCTATGTGCACTTGCTGACATCAACAACAACACAGGAATTTTAAGGAAAAGACAATGTATTAAGGCTGCTATCATTTATGCCACTAATCAAGTCAGGAACTTTTGAAATCTTGGTATTGCAGGTCTGAAAAAGCACTGACTTTATAGCATACAACGAAACAATTCAACTATAGGTTCTTTATGCTTTTGCTACTCACAAGACTTCCTAAAGCTTGAACTTCATATAGGTTAATACAGAAATACAAATTCAGAGCATTTCAAAAGAAATGCCTGAAAAGCTTCTTTCCTCTTCTAGTCTGGACCTTGCAACATGTGACACTTCGGTCACATTCAATGCAACTGATGCTTCAGTTATTGCTAAAATCATTTATAGCTACCGCAAGGTCCCTGTCTTGCTGCCAGATCAGCTGCTCCTAAATTCTGCTTATCGCTTCTTACCCTTTTCTGCAGTTGAAATGGTTACAGCAGTTTCCAAGCAAAGATTCTAAGACTATACCTCAACAAAGAGCTAGCATTTCCTCTGTGCTGGGACTCCATAACATCAAGGGAAAAAAATCTCCACCTCTAGACAGAATAATTAAGTACTGTTACACTGCTGTTCACAAAACTCTGCTCCAGTCCAAACAAGGCATGTCCACAGGAGTAAGCATGTGTCAGCAAAAGGAACATGAATCGTTTAAGTAAAGAGAAATGGCTAGAGGCAAGCTGCTGCAGGAGCTACAAAGAGACCTGCCAACAAGTGTAACCAGCTTCTATGAGTAACACAACAGCCAGGGCTGGCCTGCAGCTGAGGGGGTGCTGTAGGAGGTTATCACAAACTACCTTGCTCATTATCTCAATGAAAGGCAGTGCTGATAACAGCTCAGGAAACAGCAAGCCAGGGAAATGCCAAAGCAGCTGTTTGGCAGCAAACAGGCAGCGGCAGAAAGTACCCATCACGACAAAATACAAATGCATGTACACAAGGTTGTTCCATCGTATTGCACTTCCCCAATTCACTTTCTACCTTAATTAGAATTACTTTTTAAGATCCTAAGAGAAATCCACCTTCCACGTGGCTGCTCTTAGGGTAATGAGGATTAAATCAATCCTTTATTCCTTCAGCTCCCCACTGGGAGCAAACATATGGCTTCTGAGAGGGTTTGACACATTTCCCATCTGCCAGTGACCAAACTGGAGGTGGTGAAGTGAAGCATTGTCACCCTTCTATCAGAAGACGGAAAGGGACTTCACTGAATTAGGATGAATCAAGTCATCAAGGAAAGATTTTTAAATGGGGGAAAGCTTGTAATATACCAGAACTCATTATGTAACATGATGTGTATACATATGTACGTTTTCATGCATACATTAAGGTTTCATATAAATATTCTATCAGTTATACTACGATAATGCAAATTCTTTCATAGAGAATATTAATCTGAAGTTATTAGTCAGTTTTCCAGATTCCCTTTCATCATTAGTTCATTTGCCTGTAGATACCACGTGAGATGATGTGCAAGCTGGACACTGTTAATCATCCCTACCACAGAACAGGATACAGTGAGGGGATTCTCAAGCTTATGAATTTGGTTATTCAAAAAGTAGCCATATTCCATTTGTAGTAAGTCCAATTGATTGACTGACAAATTTATTGCTTCAGGTAGAGTACTCCACTACTGTGGCCTGAGCTATCTCTATCTATCTGCTGTACGGTGCAAAGCTACCCAACTCATGGATTTAAGATTACAGTGGATCTCACAGAGGCAATAGAGAGCAGCAGACACCAAAACTGTAACTGTTTTCTACTACTTTTCATTTGGGTCAGGTCAGAAATGCCACAAGAATGTGTTCCCACGCTACTTGAGAATTTCCAAATGCAGAAAGAAATAAACAGAGAGCAAAGTAGGAGAAAACTTCCCAAAAATTCACATTGCAAATTGTTTTGAGGCCCAAAGAAGTATTTGTGATAATTCACATATTAGCCACAGGAATGCTTCTTTTCCCTTTTGAGAAGACTGAGTAGCCAGTAACTTTAACTATACCATTAAAACTGCAGACTTTGAAGCTAGCTGTTCTTAGCTGCACTTCAGTTTCTTACATAGCTTTTAATTCTGCTATTACATATACTACATTTTTCTTTAGGAAGCTGTCAGCGAAAGAGACTGGAATGGGTACCAATGTTACTACTACCTTTATTTTTACAATTACTACATCATTTATTTTTATGTCTAAAAGCTTCTGTCTTGTTGTTTGTTTTTTTTTTTTCTGAAAACCTTACACTCCTTATACTCCAGAACCACAAATAATTCTGAATTAATGTGATTAAGGAGATACTTTTTTTTCTGAAAGATTAAAAAACACTAATGTGAAATCAGTTGTAAACAGTCAGTATTACACAGGTTTCGGTACTTTTAGGTTGTTAATATCCCATCATCCGTTAACCTCTGATGTGCCATAATTTTTTTGTCTTTTTGGCTCTGATTGGGACATTTCTATCATGGAGGTCAGAAAATAACACTTGAATCATAAATTCTTCTCCCTCATTCTTGAAAACCTATTTGCAAATTTAAGTCAGCCAAGTGGGGAATAAGACTTAAAATAACTCCAAAATATTATTTAGCTTTGTACATACATTTCTCAGAATAAAGGAAATAAGGTTTTAGAATCATTCAAAATACCTTTTTGAATCAGTTTTTAAAAAGATTTAAAATTTTGAAACAAGGAAAAGCTCTACAACAATCATTTATTATTTTTACCCTCCTATTAATTTGACCAATTTTTATGATCCTTTACAATGCAATCATTCTTAGTGATTTCATATATATATATATATATATATAAATGTGTAAAAGTAAATAACTTCTTAAAGTCTGAAGAATAAACCCATCAGGTGGAAAACACAACAGAAATATTTGTTTCCATGAAAAAAAAAAGAAAGAATCATTAATCCCTTCCCCGTCTTGCTTCTAAAAGGAAAAATTTAAATTCTATAAAATGCACTAAGATAATGTAGTTATGGTACGTATCTCTTAATGAACAATCTGCGATAATCTCATCATAGAAAAACAACGTAGAAGATGGGAACCAAACTGGCTTTTTACTCATGCTCCAAGCAATTTTTTTTCTTACTCTGGGAGGTGTAAGAAACTTTACATTCTGGCCCACATAAATGCATTGAGAAAAATTTCCTGCATCTCACACCAATCTGTATATTTCTCCCAGAGACCTGTGGTACTTAGGTCGTCCTAGATACTTTTAAAATCATGAACACAAACTGTGGAATAAATTCCATTTTTTCACAGAGAAAATCACTTGCCTATTAAGCTTATCCACAAAATATGCTGGAAAACGTATGCATAACCTATATGCTCCAGACATAGATGAAACAAGAAATTGTGGCTCTCATTTTGTTTCACATACAGCAAAGGTGATATATGCCAGAATTTTAATTTAAGTCCCCAGCTGCTGTTTTAAAGATGTAATTTCTACAATACAGATTTATTAAGCAGATCATCATAATTCAGTACTGTGATCTAATAGTCCAGGGAAACAAATTCTTACTAAAGGATACAGTCAGCTGATTAAAATCAAGCTCCATGCCAGAAATATATAGCTATTATTTTCAGAAAGTAACACAACTATTTGTACTAATAATTTCTTGTTTTGCAGATGCAAGTAACCTATTATTTACATTAAACGTTTCAGGTATTGCCAAGTCAGCAAAAATACCACAACCACATACAGAGACACTGTTCCTCCATTTAAAATCACATCACATACCTTTTAAAAAGGTATTTCTGTGTGGACTGATCATAATGTAAATACATGACAGATCTATTGTTCCATGATACAGACAGATACAACAATAATTACTTTTAAGTAAAAATATAAAGGCTCCACAGAAACATAAATTTTAATTATATTCTTATATGTCTATTTAAATTTTGTTTTAATCATCTGTGACAAAGCATTGATGTAAAACCAAAATTAATGATGGAGGAAACAGATGCAATAGAGGCTTCATTAGTTAATTGACTGAGCACCTCCATAACATTTAGTGGAATATCCATCATTGTCAAAGGGTTCATGTAATATTCCTGACACAAAATACTTATTAAAACAGCAAAGAGGACATCTAGAAATGAATTAAGAATAGAGAACTAGGCCTCAAGCACAACCAAACTTTCAACACTGCTTGAGCTTGTGAGCCAAATAATTTTAACCAGTTCACACCTACCTGTATATTATATTCAAATATAAAATATATGTGGGTAATGTTGGTTTTGTCTGGGATAGTTAGTTTTCTTCAAAGTAGCAAGTATGAGGCTATGTTTTGGATTTGTGCTGGAAACAGCATCCTGAGGCACATCAAGAGAGGTAAATATACCACCGTATTTCTCATTGATATATTGTGTTCATCCTGGGCCCCACAGCTTAAAAAGGATACTTAGGTGCTTGAATGTGTCCAGAGAAGAGTAACAAACCTGGCAAAAAGGCTAGAAGGCATGGCTTATGAGGGAGAAGTAAGGACTTAGGGTTTGCCTAGTTTGAAGAAAAGGAGGCCGGGGTGACTTCTTTGCCCTCTACAACTTCCTGTGAAGGGGAGGTGGAGAGGGAGGTGCTGATCTCTTCTCCCCAGGGATCAAGTGACAGGAGATGTGGGAATGGTTCAAAGGTGCACAAGGAGAGGTTTATACTGGACGTCAGGAAGCATTTCTTTACCAAGAGGCTGGTCAAACACTAGAACAAGCTTCCTAGAAAGGTGTTTTATGCCCCAAGCCTGTCAGTGCTTAAGAAGCATTTAGACAATGCCCTTAACAACATGCTCTAACTTTTGGACAGCCCCTGAAGTGGTCAGGCAGTTGGAGTAGATGATCATTGTTGGTCCCTTCCAACTGCTCTATTCTATGTTAAATATCTGCATGAAGAAAGGCTGGTAAACTACGTTTTTTTTAATTGTGATAATTCAGAGAATAGAAAGTTAACTTTTTTTGATGTCTGAAGTCAATACTGTCTTTTTAGTTCAGAACTGTTCATATCCTAAAGACTACACCTGGTATTTCAGAAAGCTCATTTCTTATTTAACAGCTCTCTCCATCACACCATTTCCTTCTTTTCACCCTGAAAATAGGTTTGAATATGGTTCTCTGCTAACCTGTATAACACAGAGAGAAGCAATGTCTTTCTGGGTGGTAATGATACACAATTTAAGTTATTCCTAATTGAAGATGGCTCCATCAATTTATTTTGCCAATGACTGGCTGGCTTCAGATATTCTCCAAAGTCACTGAGAACTGTGGTGGAACTATTATTGCCTTTTTTGACATATAACTAGGTATTAAGCACTTACTCATTAATTGCAAGCTTATTGCCAAGAGGAGAAGTATATAGGCCTAAAAAGCTTTGTAACAGGATATGCAGCATTTCACTGTTAAGCCATTCATCCACATCTGGTCTAGCTTAGCAGTGACCCAAAATCATTACCATATGAAGGCTCCTTCCCAAATTGTGCAAAATGAACTTATTTAGTTCAGTTTTTAAACTGAGGAAATATCCACATCACAAAAGGCCCATTAAAACATCCTGCAGAGTCTCAAAGGATTTAAAAAATGAGCTTGCTTAGCCAAAGTTAAATTTATTATTATGTTCTTGAATTGCTGCTTATTCATTTTCTGCATGCTGCAACCATACTGGATGATGCCATTAGATATATTTTGTTGCATATTGCACTTTAAACTTCTTAGACATATTCCCAGCACAGCTAAAAAGAGTGCATCGTATCCATTAGATGGCCGCAGAGGAGTTTGCAACATTAATGTGATTTTGACAGGAGCTGAATAGGAGGAGGGACCTTTGGAGTCTTTAAACAGCAGTTAACTTCTGGCTTGCTTGTAACAGCTGTTACCTCATTCTCCCTCATCTTGTTACAGCCCACAGCAAACCCATTCAGCCATTAGCAACCCAATTTCTCCCCTCTTTTGCTTGAGGTAGCTCTTACCAAACTCTGTCTTCCTGCTCTATGTTCCTTCTCTATCCCTTTCTCCAGGCTCTTTCTCACCAGCTGGGCTGTATCAAACTGCCTCTCCATATCAGCCTCTGTGGCACGGTACCCTGGTACCACAAGTACACTCTGGACACAATCTGCTCTTGCTCTCAAGTCCTTTCTGTGTCTATCCGAATATCCTAAAGGGATACTATTAACTCCCCCTTTTAGAACTACCCACATATTTCTAGCAACAGGAATCACTTCTTTAAAAAAATCTGTCCCATTAATAAGCGATGAAGAGAATACCTAACACGTTATAGGTCATGAAGGGCCTCACGTCACAGATCTTTACTATCCTCTCATACACCTACCACATTCCTGGTACATTCTTTTGCTCTCAGACTCACACAGTAGTACAGTACGTGCTTTGGGATAGGGAGGAGGTACTCAGGACTTTTATGTACATCTGTACATGACTTCACATGCTAAGTCTCTCTTTTTGACAATATTAACAATAACCATGGAAATATAACACTAATAGCAAAACAGATCACAGTACTGTGTTCTGCTTGTTTTTAGGATGTACAAAAATAACTGGCATCTACTGTACCTACTGTTCAATTCTCCAAAACTGGGTTATTATATCAGCAGATGGAGTTGTGGTTCTTCACCCTAACGCTCCGTACTGCCATGTACTTTGTCACTATTATCCCTGCTTTGTCACTAAATAGGACTTCATTCCCTGGGGCTATCATTAATAATTCTTGCAAATTCAGGTTTTAAGTCTGCCATCATGCTTTAGTCCAAAAAAAAAAAATCACTATGTGAAACTTTGCTTCCTCTACAACAAGAACCATTGATTCTAAGATTAGGTATTAGGGATTTTTCATATTTCAAAAAAAAGCAAAACAAAACAAAAAACAAACTCCAAGATAACATCAAGCAGACCAGTCCTCTCCATTTACAGATCAATTCATTTTTTAATCTTACTTTCAGGCCATGGATCTATTACTTGGCTTTTTGAAAATAAAGCCACACATCTTTAAAGCTTTTGATATATTCCTGAAATTTTTGTCTTCTTTACCCTTTTAAAGCTAAAAATGCAGCCAGGATAAAGCTCTTCAAATATGGTGAGTTTTTTTCCACCTCTCAGGTAGACAAAAATAGTCATGTTGGCTTCTTGAGAAATTAATTTAAAACCCGCCTGCATAATATTACTGGTACTCAGATCTTAAGCAGCTTTTCAGCACACAAAAAATACATTCACACTCCACAATACCATAACAGTAGCCTGAACTGCACAGACAATACCAAAACATTTTCATTTTTTGGCAGGAAACTGAGAAGTAAGATTATTCCCAAATCCTTAAGTCACACAGCTCTTTTTCAAACTTTAAAATCTCAAATGAGACACATTTCAAATGGGTTTATTGCATCCAAGAATCCTGCTTGGCTTCATTCAGTTTAGCACATGACACTTTCCTTGGGGAAATCCAGAACCAGAGAGAAAAAAAAAAGCACACAAAAAAACCCAAAACAAAACAAAACCCCAAACCCAACATGGGAAGATACTGAGCCTGAAGCTTATTAATCACCCCAGTAAGCCTTGCATAAGACCCACAGATTTATGCTTCCATTAGAAGTGAAACATGAGAAGTCAGCAGGAACGGAGTTAGACCTGAACCAAGAGCTAAATACCTCCCGAGGCAAGTTTCATTGTCATGCCTGTAATAGGTGCAGCAGAGAAATGACTGTGAAAAAAGTGCAATGGTAGCTTCAAGACTAACCTTGTGCCAACATTTCTGGGCAGCTCCAAGACATAATTTATAAGCATGCAATATCATCATAACACCACTCACTGCTGCTGTGCAGCAGACCCTGCTCCTCCCAGCCTCTGCACTGATCCCAGGGGAACTCTGATAGTCTTCCTTGTCATTGTGACAGGAATTATCTCACTGCAAAGCCTGGAAGGCACTGAAGTGCCATTATGCATTTTTATCCCCTTACTCTGATTTAAAAGCCAAAAACTCACAGTCAGAAGCTTAATTTGTGTGGATTTTTTGTTCAAGCTTTCCCTGCTGTATTTCAATATGTTCTAGATTTCTTTCTTGGAGTCAAAGTTAATGTCCCTTGCACACATACTTGATGAGTTAGTCCAGCAAATAGATACCGGTCCCTATCCCCATTCCCATACACCTACTTCTCTAACCTCTAATCAAAAAGAACAATATTTTTCCCTCCCGTTAACAAAGTATGTTATTTGTATTGCATTAGCACCCAGGAAGTGTAATACTGTATGACTGATAACTATGGTGAAACACTGCTGGATGTTTTTATACCCTCAGTACCACAGAGCTGCCACTAAATCAGTAAACTTGTAGGGTTTAGCAGCAAATGGCCGGAATGGCTGGTAATCTGACCTACACCTTTACCAGCCTTCTAAGGGTCACTGAACAGAATTTTGTTGTTGAAGTACTGCCTGTTTCATCCAATTTGAATCTAACTTTGATTCTGCGATGTCTTGGAAAATATCTTAGAAGAGATTGTTAAAATGCTGCACACAAACTGTAGCAAATAACATCTGACAATATAACCAACTCCAGAGTTTTCCGATTACAAACAATGCAACTATTCATGGAGGTTTAGTTTGCAAAAAACAATCATGTTGCAGTAGCGTATTCCCAAGTACTTCAGTTCTCTGCATAAAGATATTTTAGGATTACTTGAAAAAATTTTCAGAGGGAAATTTGAACCATTTCCAATATACACATTATACATTCCATTTAATTATTCATTTTCTAGTCTTTGTTGAACACAGGCAACTGCATTTCCATTTTAGCAAATAACACAAGGTTATATTTTAAAATATATGTAATTAAAACTGAAAAGCTCACTTGCAGTTTGTCTGGTCACAGAACTGTGTAGATAACAGACCAGACCTATTTGGCCTTCTAATCCTGATTACATTTTTATGTGCAGTTTCAGTTATAAATGTAAAACTGTCTGCTTCTGGTCTTAAAAAAATTTTACTTTTGCTTATGGTGCAGCTAGCAGTTATGAACCTCAATAAGATGAGGAGGGCGTAAACAGGGTTGTATGGCACAGATCATGGTTTCCTTACTTTTAGTAAAACATTCTGAAAGGCTGCAATAAACCATTGTGCATCTCGACCCAGGAGACAACCACCTCTAAGTATTCAATACATCCAACATTTTCTGTCATAACAGGATTAAATCTACTAAAATATGTTTTGGTTTGGGTTTGGGTTTTTTTTTTTTTTTCTTTCTTCTTGCTTCAGGGATAAGTGAAACACTGGACTTCCTTCCACTTGGCTGTCAGGATATGTTATTTCACTGCTCAAGGGTCTTCAAGTACCCAACACTAATCAGGCCAAGACAGGCTAATTATAATCCCAGAGGCTTTCTCCAGTCTAGGAGAAGACTGCTTAATGAAAACAATAATTCTAAGCACTGCCAAACTGGTGTTTTTCCTGGCTTCAAATGCTATCAAATTTCACTTTCAGAACATAGAATTTGCAGGTCAGATGTAGACAGGGGTAACGCCATTTCAGAGGCTGAAGGTTTCTTGAGGTTGTCTACAACCTCTGCCTTCCCTGTGGT
The DNA here is from genome assembly GCA_025448015.1 of Bolborhynchus lineola. Classification (NCBI taxonomy): domain Eukaryota; kingdom Metazoa; phylum Chordata; class Aves; order Psittaciformes; family Psittacidae; genus Bolborhynchus; species Bolborhynchus lineola. The sequence continues at coordinate 20,233 of JAOEHX010064693.1, read as the reverse complement.
TCTCCAATGCCAATGAAAGCACAAGACAAATTAAAGAATGTTTCTCAGAAACTTACTTTATCTTCACACATTTGATTAGATCATTGTTGTGTGAACTTACTAAGGGTTAGTTAAAACCATGAGGTACTAGTCAGTTTATAAGAATAACACATCACCACCACCCCTCCACCAACACTACGTCAAGAAGTAACACCCAGTGGGAACACAGAGAAACACACAATTCCATTTATAAACCATTCAAGAAAGTTCATGAAAATATACTGTTGGAATTCTAATATGTCAAACACTAATTTTAAGTTCCAAATTTTTCTGTATATAATATTTACATATTATAAACATCCTTAGATTATTAAAAAAATAGGAAAGAATGTAAGAATCAAAGCACATGCCATTATACAGGTCTAAAGATGACTAAACTGAAGTGGACTGGGAATCAGAATACAATACACATTAATTGTGGTGACTACTTTTACTCTTGATCACTCACTCGTGAGATGCCTTTCTTGCCATGCACCTCTTCCCTAAGCTGTTGGCGCATGAATTGGAAACATACATCCTTATCTCACTTCACATTTAAGAGCTATTCTGGTTTCTATAAACAAGTAAGTATCTATTAGACTGGAAAGAGTGTTATCTCCACAACCCAGGAGTGTGCCTAATTCAGAACAGATGCTAGTCCTGTGAACTCATTTTAATACATATCCATCAGCCATTAGCTGGTTTGGGTGGTTTGCTCTCTGAATAGAACCTAGTGATCAAAGTTTCATGAGGATCAACAATAGCTATTTTAATGAATCTGCAATAACTGAGAAAACAACATTTTGTAGAATAATTCTTACCAAGCTGTTATTGTGGAAAGGAGCCCTGGAAGATCATGTAAAAGTATATCAAAATTCATCAAAAACTAAATGAGGCATTATTGTTAATAACCTATTAAAATACTAGGATGAAGGTTTGGGAAAGAACAGCATTAGCTGACATGTGAAATATCTATAAAATATGCCCTGCATATTTTAATAGCTGATCCTTAAAATGGCAACTCACATATCTGCTGTGTCACTGCCTTAGCAACGCAGACTAGATGTGCTGAAATCTGACAGAAAACAGCCTTTCTTAGCTGAGGCTGTGGGTTTTGGATGGGGTTTTTTGTGGCAATCAAGATCAAATTTATTATTCGAACAAAATATGGTATGTTTTAGGAGACTAGAAGTGTAGCTTGAAATACAGGAAGAATACATACTTGTTAGTACAGAAGTGCCTTGGCCTGGCAGTTAGCCTCCTCAGCAGGTAAAGCTGCTTCTAAACATGGTCTAACACACTTGAAAACTGTAAGCAGCCTGGAGGAGCTACATGCAACATCTTTGAAAGATGTCCTTACTTGAAAATATTTTCAATAGGCCTTAGTTATTCTGTCAGTGGCACTCAGCTCGGAAATGTAGTTTTTCATTATAAAAACTGAGTGCCGAGAAAAGTCTTTCACTGGTTTTGTCATCTCTAGCTAGTATTTTATTTGAGTTTAAGACTTATCTTGCAGTATTAGCTTAAAAACAACCTCACACAGCCCTCAAACTTGACAATACCTGTCTCCTTTCTTTTGGGTTTGTATAAGTTCTATCAGCCTCTATCAAATAAATGCCAGTCAAAAATCTTACATTTATTGAAAATGCAAAAGTGCAAGTCAGTCCAGCTTCTTTTCTCGGTGGTCCCAGTTACAAGCATCTAAGGTTATAGATTTATGCTTACTTACCCATTTCCTACCTAATGAGCCCAATACTTCAGTGGGCAGGTATGTTGGGTTTTTTTGTTGTCGAGTTTGGGTTTTTTTAATTTATTTTGCAAATATATTTTTCTATCCATTCCCTTGGCAGTGCGTATTCTATCACAGGAACCTATCAAACAAATGACGAGCACTTCTCTCACCAGTGAAAGAAACATTATTTTAAAAGTTTTAAAGCAAAAATGCTAACTTTAAAAGAAAAAAATAAATAAAAGCACCAAAAAAATAAACAACCCACCAAAGAACCAAAACAACTAACAAGCACATGGAACCTTTTCTGTTGCCAGTAAAGCATAAAAAAAGGTCTTGCTTCCAGCAACTAAGGTACGCATTTTTATTCTTTCATTTTAAATAGTACAGACAAGGCTTGTCTAAAAAAACATTAGCACGCAGATCCTCCTCTTTAGAAAGACTAGAACATTCTCAAGCTCATATTAAGTTGCAGACTACTTTAGCTGCAGAAGCACAAACAGAAAAAAACAAAGACAGATAAAAGATTGTTCTTCTTTTCAAAGCACTACACAAGCAATAAGAAAAATAGCTTCTTAGGTCCTTCTCCCAGGTCTGCCAAAGGCTTTCCAAGAAAATAAATGTGCTGTTTATCCCTTATGAGTGGGCATTAGGGCCAAAAATAGTTTCTCACCTCCATTTAAACTGCAAATTAATGCAATCTGGTCAGGAAAGACTTCACCATTTCTCAGGTATTTTTGTCACTGTAAAGGTCCTATACAAACTTCATTACAGATACCTGAATTGTTTTATTTTAAAACACATTAATAACCCTGAACTCCCATAAATTTTCTGTATCAAACTTTTTATAAACCACTTTTTAGAGACTGTCCAAAGTAAATGCAATTTTTTTTTTTTTCCCAATGAATTTAAATAAGGAAAGAATGACAACTTGGTAGAAGACAGCAATTACAGCCATAACATTCAGGAACAGAAAGCTGAAAGGAGCAAGTAAGACTCAGGGAAAGTCAACTCATGATAGACTATGAGCTGAAAACAAGAAATACCAGTCTAACAGTGTGCTAGAAGAGTTACAGAGTTAGAGAGGATGCATTTCAAGACTGACACATGGACTCATCTACAAGGTTTTAGTCCAGAGAATAAATGCTGCAAAGATGACACAGCAAAAGTAAAAAAACCCACAAACCCACAAAAAGTCACCCAAACAAAAACCAAAACTCCCCCACACAGCTTGTTTCACCTTTACTTTACCCACACAACAAGCTGGTAAAAAAAAAAATTGTATTATTCTTTGACAGTTTATGAAGCAACTTCACATCTGCGTCCTAATCCTGAAACTATGACAACATCAAGCTCACAAGACTATCAGTAGAGAGCAATCCTTGAAAACAAAAATATCATATGCAAAAAGTACTAGATATACAGTTAGACTGAAAACAGAAATAATTACTGCAGTTAGGTGCTTCCTTACCTAAAAGCTAGGACTTCTGCTGGTACAGCCTAATACTAACAAAGGCCATCTTTTTAAGTGTGTCAGCTCCCAGAAGACACTAGAACACAGGGGCTGGAAAATTGGTTTCATAGAGCTATTTCCTCATAGAAAGCACTATCACTTGAAAGATCTCTTTGCCAAAGAGAGAGCAGACATTTCAGCTTTATGCTTAGTGTACTTGGAGCCTATGAGAAAGTAAGCAGACTTGGTGTGGCAGTAGTTAGGGTCAGATCTTTCTGTACCTGCACTCTAGCTCACAGAGGCCTGACTGCCCACAGAGAGTCCTGTGGTTCTCCTTGCACAATGCCTTTTTACTGCTGCATCCTGCACAATTGGTCCTCTGGAGAGCTAACTACTAGCACTGGGTGCTGTTAAGAGATTCAGAAGCAACTTAGCTGGCAAAGGTAAGTAAGTGTCATAAGAATTCACAGTGATCATCCTCCACCCCTCAAGGCCAATACTCTCCACAAGACACAACTATTATTCCCTGAGCTGGAATACACTTGACATATTTACAAGCTATGTCCACTTTCAGGTGCCATAGAAGACATTCATTCAGCAGTTGAGAGAAAGCCTCTCCTTTCATGGCACAGGAATTGAATACTGGTCAAGAAGCCAGAGGTGACAGTATTTTGGCCATGGCTGCCAGGGCAACCCTGCATCCGACATGGGCCATGAGAATTAGTTCATGCAGAGCAGAGAGCATTCCTGGATTTAAACATCTTTTATGAAAGTGCCAGACATTGCAAGTTGCACAGAACTAAATTCTTTTGTCCTTGAAGGGATAAAAAGCTGAGTCAGCCTTGCTGGGATTCAAAGTACACAAGAGTCTAGATATTTGAAACCTGTAATTCAACCACAAAACAAGAAGGGAAGAGGTTTTTTTTTTATTCCCCAACCCTTTTCTTCATAAAGGAAAGCTTTTATAAAGGCATTTTAAAAATAAGAAACCTTTTTCTTCATGAAAGTATATTTTGAGACTCTTAGAACAGTTTTTATGATGACTCTTCCAACATGAATATTCATTAAAATTATCTTGAACATACCAAACCTGTTAAGGGATTTGTATGACACATTTTGGGGCTTGATTTCAATGGATGTGAAGAGGGATAGTATTTTTATTTTTAAATCAGTAGAAAATGCTAAATACAATTATGAATATCAGAAAGAAAATGCACCATGGGCCTTAGAACTGGTAAGAGAACAAATAAGATAACTGATTAGGCAGCATAGTGCTCACTCAGCAAACAAGGAACAGGTTGCTTTTAAGCAGTGGCAAAATAGAAAAGGTCTACAGCAAAAACTTGTTAGGGTTAGGTACGTAGCTGAGGTCTCTCTTCCCCTATGCCAAAGCCTGCAGAAGCTGAGACACTCAGAGGGGAAGCTATTGTTTCAGTAGAGTTCTGGATCATGACAGTGATGTCAGATATGGTTGCCCATCATTGCCACTTCCATCCACAGTACACCCTGCTCCCTCAGTGCATACAGCAGCAAACTGGATTCATCCTGACCCTCCACACAGCTCAGCTTTTCCTTCGGCTCCTCCCCTTCCTCTGGCAGGGAGGACATGGCCCAGCCCAGGTGACTCATGACAGTGGTAATGTACACAACTTTTCTTATTTTCTGCTGCTAGAATTTGCCTTAATGACCAGCTGTTCTCACCAAATAGCAAAGTGAAAGGCACCTTTTCCCCCTGCAGTCCACAGAAATGTTAGTATTCAGACATAAATCAGTTGCAAGATAATTCCTTGAAGTCATCTTTGCGTTATGTATCATCAATTGTATTCCATTACTACCAGTGTAATGTCTCATTACAGAACATACAGGCACTTCATTATATAGCGTAGGCTGTACTTATAATACAAAATATAAATATGCTATTTCAACAGACAAACATGCTATCTTTTAATACTTACAAATCTTTTTTCATTTAAATACATCTACAGAACTTCAGACATTCTGGCCCACTGTACCTCTCCTTGAAGCTAGCAGCACTCAGAGCAGACAGGAGAGGAAAAAAAAACAACAGTCAAGCCCAGAATTTTGTCAATATTTTTTCATGACACAGCAGTGATTTTTACAGAAAGGTGCAAGAAAATCTAGACACTGCATGGAAGTTCTTTATATTTATTTTTAATTCCTCCATTATTTTGAAAGTAATATTTCACCATCTTTTTGGAAATGCCACCAGTTATAATCAATGCCTGAGCACTCCTGGTTAAGAGGATTCCTTTGTCTTGACTTTCCAATGGTGAGTTCTTGGACACAGACCCAATTTCAGATTTGCCAGTGGGGAGGGCAGGATGGGACATCCACCCACCACTGCTCTACAGTAGTATGTCCTTAAGACCTATAGAAGATAAAGACTAGAGTCCAACATTCCCTCAGCTCCTCTTTACAGAAGAAAGGCTTCCTTCCACTGAGGACATGCTCTAATCCCCCTCTATGCAGGCTTTGCATTGTCATATGCTGAGACCAAAAAAACACAGAATGTTAGAATTGTACCAACTTCCATTGCTGGAGTCAGGTTTAGTTATCAACTTCTACAGCTGTTTTGTGAGGAACCAAACTTGCTTGTTTCTGTGTTCAGTGTTTAGCTACAAAGGAACTATTTATCGATGATACAAGAAAATTCTTTAGAGCAAAGTAATGATTAAACAGTAACATCCTTCAGCTCACTAGTATACACCCATCTCCAACTACATATCAGTATGAAACTACATATACAGAGAACTTTAGCCTCCAGATTAAGCGTCTAAATTTAGCTATTTGCAGTAAGAACACATGTACTTACTAAACATCTTGCCTTCAATAATGATGAGTAAATCCAGCTATGGAACAAAACTGAAAGCAGCACAGTTTTCCATCTGTTAAATGCTGTCTCACTCATAATTGTACCAATTATGAATTTGCCTCAATAGCAAGCAAAACTGTATTATATCTCTAGCGTTTCTACATTCAGTTATGCTCTGACTCAGGCAATCAGGCTTGCTCTTCATAAGATCCTCTTCATCACTCCATACTCTTCCACATCCTCTCATACAGGCCTCAATAAAACACTTGGGCACATACAAAAATAAACAGGAAGTATTCTACAATCAAGGCATTCAGCTGGAGTCAGAAGTAGCAGAAATGTTCATAAGGAAACAAGTAGTGTCATCACAGCTCCATTATTAGCAGGGCAAACAATACCACGAGAAGTGTGCGGAATGGAGAGTAACAGGAGCTTTTAAAAACTAATGTTTAAAAAACAACATTGTTTTTACTCATAATGAGAATACAAATAATCAAAAAAACCCCACAAACCTGCACTGGAGGCTTCATACGATGTCATCTCTCCATTAATACTGTCAAAAGTTGTTCTTTTCCCCCCTCTATGTTCCCCCTCTTTTGACTGTAGTCTGAGAAATTCTAGCATTCTTCAAAAAAATCCAACAAAACACATTAATAAAGGCATGTCTTACATCCACTCCTTATTAACTGTTTTTTGATGGCCCCCAAGATTGCAAGTTGAAGGCAGTGCTCACCAGCTCTCTTCACATCTCTAATTCTGATGCTGGCCAGACATCAGCTGTCCCACCCCCTTGCTAACTCATACCTTCCGAGTTTGCCTGAGGAGAGCACAGCAAGCATAAGAGACCAGTACTTTCATACTGTAAAATGCATCACAGATAAATAAAGCAACATTACTCTAATGTTCATTTAGACTCATCTGCTTTGCATTTTGTAGTAGGAAAAAAACCAACAAATGTACCTAAACCTTGCTTAAAAAAAAAAAAAAAAAAGCATGTATGATGCAGTAAGTCTGCCTAATTAAGATGTAGGGACTCAATTCCAGCTTGTGCCAGACAAGACCATCACACCCATCCCTATGAACAGCAGTCAGATCTCATTATATTAACTATACCATACTTTAACAAGTATAAGGGAGTAAACCCCACAATAAATACAGATATTGCTACAAGATCAGTGGTTGCTATTTTCCCTTACTGCACTTTTGAAATATAAACTACACAGGGAGAACAGAGCCAGAGACCACTCCCTAATTCCTAGTGGACATACTGATCAATTAAAATGACATGTGTCTGGTTTTTTCTTTCCTTCTAATAGCAAGCAGCTGAAAGACTGAATCTTTTAAACATGCAAAATCAAACAATTAGTGTTGTTGTATACCATCCAGTAAGATTAACTTGAAGTTAAGCAAAATTAGCCTGGAAAGACCTTAATATAAAATAAACAACTATTGGTCACTCTAAAGAACTGCTAAATATCATAGATGTGATTTTAACCAGCTGGCTGAATATAAAAGATATGTACTTTCTTCCCATGATAGAGGTGGAACCTTTAGAATTATTCATATTAGTATTTTACTCATAGCAGAACCCCTCAGAATGCCTAAATCTTTGGCTACACCTTTTACTGCAGTTGAAGCAGGGGGAAGAAAAAAAAAAAAAAAAAACAAAAAAGCTTGTTTTCTTTCCAGTAAAAGATACATCTAAAATTCATAAAATTCACATTGCTACTTAAAAACCCCACCAGACTGAAAGTCAAACAGTAGATAAGCTAAAAGCTGCTCTACTTTCAAAATATCTGGTTATTGTTTGACAATTACACTGATGTTTTTGCCTTTTTAAGAATATCAACAGAAATAGGACAGTACTGAAACAATACTGTTTAAAATCAATACTGTTCCAGTTGCTTTCTCAGCACTGGTTTATAGAGTATTTTCTGTACTACCATGTTATAGAAGGCCAATGAAAATAAATAGGTGATATTCAAGCTAAATAGGTTAAAACAGCTGCACAAAATAGGAATGCTTAAAGACACAGGAAAGGAATAAAATGCGCTTATGGCATTAAAATACAGGTATTCTTTAAGCAAATTAGGCTGTAGTAGCATTAATTGGATTGCAAAATTTAAATATATTCTCTTCCAACCTTCATGATATTACCACAAATGCTAAGACAAGTCTAAACATTCAAACCAAATGCATTTTCTGTAGGCCTTTGTCTTAGCCTGGCTGCCTGAAAAATAATATTTAGGCATGCAGCATCTTCTTCAAAATGAATTTCACAAGGCAAAACGCACACATTCTTATATTAGGAAAACCTCAAACCAGGAAAAAATAATGGTGCAATTAAGAACAGCACAACATTTTGCACTTACCATGTCCTGTTCAAATCATCCTCTTTTGATGTTTACAGCACATCTGTAAGATGCAATACTAGGAGGTGCCTTGTGTGACCTGCTGCATGATGCTGTGACATCAGTTCAGATGATGCAGCTCATTATGGGAAAGACTGCTGTTGCCACGGCAACGGAGATGTGATACGAATCCTTACTGCATTTCCAGGGGAGCCCAAGACAATACGGAACCCTTTAAAGAGACAGACAAAATGCAAACAATCTTTTAAAGTACTGTGCCACAGATTTTAAAGCCCATGCTCAACTACGTGTCTTTTATTAAGGAATGTTTTATTTAGCCACATTATTCCTGCTTGGTGATACAGAATTGAGATATGAGCTATAAATAATTTTTATATTTAAAGCCTAATGTCATGTGTGTCAATTTAAGAGCAAATATTATAAAGTACAATTTGGTTATCATGTTAAGGAGCCTTACTTAAAATAAACAGTCAGTAATACAATTTTAACACTAAGGCTCTAAAGGCAATAGTTATTGAAAAGTATTTTCAGAAATATGTATTTTCACCCTGCCCCACCCTGCTCCTACATCCAATCTGTCACTTACAAGAAAAATCTTGTTGCTAGGGAAAAACACTGGATACTTCAAAATGAACAGATTTCACACTGCTGAATGAATGACAATGAGTTTAAAAAGAAAAAGGGCAGGGAGGGAGAATTTATTCACAAGAGGGTAAAGAAGTTCCTAGCAAGACA
>JAOEHX010064693.1:0-10993 GCA_025448015.1 Bolborhynchus lineola | reverse complement strand
CTTTATTCACAAGAGGGTAAAGAAGTTCCTAGCCAGCCAAGTAAAAACCTCCTTATAATTTTTCAACTGTAGGGCAACCTGCATTACCATCTGCATGCTGAGTAGCCTTGCTTTCATCTACCCACCCAGCAGTCAGATGAGTGAGGACTTTGAAAGCTGTGGCCAAGCTGTGTGCCTAGTGGCCACATTGGTGCTAACCCCCACCTCACAGGTAGAGTAAGACCAACAAAGGTGAGATCCCCTCCTCACAACCTACCCGAGGGGCTGGGATTAGGGGCTGAGCCTGTAGTTGGTACATTTGGCGCCAGAAACCTGCTTGCACCCTCTTTTCACAGTAGTGATGAGAGAAGCAATGGCTACGTGAACAAGTACCAAAAAGAGCTGTTTGGAAATTAAAATTCACAACTGAAGAACCACCAGCACATTTTTGGCCACTTGCCGTTTCTATTTGGATGAAAAAAGTTTCTGCCAAAAACTGTTTTCCCTATCCATGAAAATCCCTTTCTACATGTTTGGGAGAAAAAAAAAGTACACAAAAGGCTGGACCCAATAGGCTTGATATAGAATCATAGAATAGTTAGGGTTGGAAAGGACCTTAAGATCATCTAGTTACAACCCCCCTGCCATGGGCAGAGACACCTTACTCTAAACCATGCCACCCAAGGCTATGTCTAAGCCAGCCTTGACCATCGCCAGCAATGGAGCATTCACAACTTCCCTGAGCAACCCATTCCAGTGCCTCACCACCCTTACAGTAAAGAACTTTTTCTGCTGAAGCCTAGAGTAAAACAGAAGCACAGCTTCAAACAAGAAGCCCCAGTGTTCTGAAGATGCCCAGTAAATATGGCTGCCACTGCCTTAAGCCCTTCATTCCATTAAAGTGCAGCCTGTGATTAAAAAATTTATCACTGTTTCAGAGGAAATCATAGGAAATAATTATACCCTCTTACCATCACCCACTTTTGACATAAAAGAAAAAAAGCTACATTCATACCTTTTCATTAAAGTCTCTCCATAAAATCTATGAAATGTGTCTGGTTTTTTCTTTCCTTTTAATAGCATCCAGCCTAGTAACCTGTAATAAAGCATTACTCACAAAGAGATATAGCACTAGATTTTTGAACATTTAAAACTTTTTTATGCCTCTGAAAATATAATTCACATTTTAGGACACGAGGACATGATTTGGTTTGGACTGACATGAAAGCTAAGAAACGTCATTGCAACTTAACAAGGTTTACAGTATGCAGAATGCCATACTGTTCAAGTGACATAAGTTTCTGAAAGATGTCATTAAAGGAACAGTTTCTTTTTTGCCAAATAGTATTCAATTTAATTTTTAATAGCTTTACTGGTATAGGAACAGAATTGAGCAGAAGCTTTTGGATTTCTAAGGAAAATTATGAGATTTGAGATCACCATTATGGTAAACAGGAATCATAACAGGGGCTCTTGTCACACCTGTCAGCTCAGTCTTTGTCCTGAACACCAGGAAGTGCAACTGGTAGGACAGGCATGCCAGGGAGGCATGCCTTAAATTAGCCCCAACTCAGTGGAGTAGCCATCCCCACTAGGCATCCTGCCCCAGGCTTTCCAGAATACACCTGGCTGTGCATGACCTCTGTGGGAGCTCATCTTTCAGTGGTGAAGTAGAAGCATGGCTAACAAGGGCATAGAGGAGTATGAGGAGGGAAGGGAGGTTTGTCAAGAGCAGGGAAAACATCAGGCTGGTTTTCAGAGACTTCTGCCTGTTTACTGTCAACTAGAGACTGTACAAGTCTGTCTATTCACATATGCAAATGATAAGTAAATGGAGACAAAATTATTGTGACTGTCCTAACTATGAACATTTGGTATTTTTATCTATCAGTCTGTTTATTTTTCCCAAAAAACATTTATCATGAGTCAGGGCACATGTCAGATTGCATGCAAGACAGCTACACTAGGAGCAGCCCAGGTAGAGTGTAAACTAAGGATCTTTCACATAGGTGTTGTGAATTACTGTAGCGACTTTGCATGGAGGACTGCAACCTCTAGATGCTGAAAGGAATTTCTGCCTTACAAATACAAAAAGTAGCCCTCACAGGCTTTGCAGCCTCCTAATTTGAAAAGCTTTAAAATTGCTTTCCATTGCATTTGCTCAAGTTCACTGGAATGGGAGACAGAGATTCAGAGAGAGAGAGCCCAAACCACATGAACACCTTGATCATTTTGAAGTATCACCAATAGGTTTCCACACCAAAAGCACAGAGCTTTTACTCCACCATTTTCCTATCAGAGCAGAAATATTTTATCCTATTTTCAATCATAGCACAGGTCAATGCTGGGTATAAATTCCTTATTCTAAATTCTTATTTGAATCACCCATCTAACACAAGCTGTAGTGTCTTTCCCTTCCCCCGCATTGGGATCCTCCCAGTTGATTTAAAGGGAACAAGTTTTATTGGTGTTCATCTGGACATGTTTTATCTACCTACTGCCATTGTTTTCCCTTATGGTCAGTTTATGTGGATAACCAACATTTGCACAATCCACAAGGGTTTTTAATAAGACAGCCTTTGCCATAGAAGTAGGCACTGCCTTAACTTAAAAAAACTCTAATTCCCTTTAGTGAAACCAGTAATAAACCAGGGACTAACTTTGACATGATTTACCTTCTGTCTAACTATGTTACAGGAAATGAGCTAGGAGCAAACTCACAAACACAGCTAAACAAAGTAAAATGCTATTGCAGACCTTTTCTCTGCAAAATCCAGATGTTTCCTTTTGTGTTGTTTCACACTCCAAATACAGGAAAGCAGTTGATTACCAGATGCCAGCTACCCTACCCAAAGAGCCAAAAAAGAAAGGGGGAAGTACATTGAAGTTCCAAATAAAATGAGAACTGCATACCTGAATTACCTGCTAAGCCAGGAACAGGCTTTAAGTTAGAAATAAAATGCATAAAAAGCAAAATCATAATTCTTGAATGCTGATGCACAACAGATCAGCAATATATATTGACAGTCAACAAAGGAAGCCATGATGCTTATTCAGGGTTTTGCAATCTAGTTCAAGAACTCATCTCCCAGATTTTGTATGGAGTGTCTTAACTAAACAGCTATATATCAGGGTTTCCATTCCACTATTCACTCTGTCAGAAGGAAAGGCTAGGTCATACACATGGATAATAACTCTATCCCTTCTTTCTAAAAGGAATGGGATATAAATCAAGGTCTTACTGAATCTATTGTATTGAGTACATCGACTCTACTGCATTGTAAAGGTTGGAGATACACGCAGCCTGCCTCGACTAAACAAACACATAAACACTTTGTCTACTTGTGTTACAAATAGCAGATATTTTCCACTCTGTCATCAAGGTCATCTGAGCCTCTGTTCCTACATTAAGGAAGACTATGTGCAGGAACTGCTGTTCTGGTGCAAAGTTGCACCCTTTTATGAAGTAGAAAAAGCAGCAGTGCTCCCACAGTTGCACAACTTAAACAAGCTTGGCAGAACCATACGCCAGTTTGGAATCCCTCATTCATACCAACTCATTACATAGGGAAGTCCCTGTTTACATTCACACTTGTTACTACCACCTGAAGGCTAGAGGGGTCACTGGTTTCCTACCTGCATCTCTTGAGAGAGCCCAAGAGATTAAAAGGCCGAAAAATCAGTTTCCTAAGTGGGACTGCCTTGCTTCAACTTTTTGAGGATTAGCAAGCTTGTAGATGATAGTGCATTTGTTTCTTCTTTCCCTATAACATGAATGCACCTAGTGCAAACATTCCATACTGTCTTTTCAGAAACATCTTCAAAAATTAGTAAAAAAAAAAAAAAAGCCAAGATCATCATAATCAAAACCAGCTGTAACTCTACAACCTGAAAAGCTTCAGTCACCCCTTTTCTACATCTGTATGGTAGAATAAAACCTTTCTATTCCAGCATAAACCTTGTTTAGTCACAACTGCATGTATTGCATTCCCAACACACTGAAACATTATAAGAGGGACGTGATTAACAGGACACTTCTGCTAGCCACTAACAAGCTGAAGTCCTCAGATGGAGAAACAAACTGCAGGTGTTTGGCTCTAGCTCTGGACCAAATACTACACTGTTAGAACACTCCAGGGCATATAAAACTGTGATATATTTTTTCCTTTAGCCTCATGGCGTCAGCCACCCAAGTAGTGTATTATTAACATAAAAAAAAATGCCCTAGAAGGTGTTCAGATTATTAAAATAACATTTATATGAAAAAGGTAAAGTTAGCTCAAGATTTTTGCCCTTATGCTATTAAATACAACCTACCTGCAGTATAAAGACTACTCACTTCTGTTAAAACTTAAGCTTTCCCAAACCAAGCTGTAAATCTTACATCTGAACTTCTCTGCCTACTCCAACATTTGCCACATTAGGCAGCATCAGAGGTTACAGTCTTTGTTTCGCATCTGTTACAGCCATATCTATTGGCTAACATACCTCATTGCATGCACCTTCCCATTTTTTCTCAACTTGCTTTTCATGTTTCCTCTCCCCTTATACCTGCATGTTTCAAGGCTGAGACCTGAGCACTTCATGTCTTGAAAACTGCAAAATCCTCCTCTCCAACCACCGAAGATCAGGTTTTCCCCTTTCCATTCAGGGTATTAGCCATAAGTTCATCTTTCTGGCTCAACTCTAAACCCCTGAGCACTAAATCCTATCTAATTAGTTCTTTTCTATTTTTACTTCAAACATTCTGGAAAACTCCACACAGTTTCATCTTCCAGCTCCTGAAGAACAGATTACATTTTACTCTGCCAACCTATTTTACTCTCCAACCTATTCCTCTCCTACAAGCACTTCCTTTTCCATTCCCTACTGCCAACAATAAAAAAACCCTATTTAAATAAATAAATAAAATGAAGAATAATCTTTATTAAGACTCCACTAACATTGTTTGGTACAGCTCTAACACCAACTGTGAGGAAACAAAAAAAGAACAAGCTAACTATGACCAGTGATTGACTTATTGTTCTAAAACATCCTATTTTCCTTCCTCCACCTCAGTCCTCTCTAACACAATGCACCTTGCGTCTTGTTTCACACATTCACTGTGTATTGCATTTTTGGAACAACAGGCTAATGGCATAAACCTATTACACACAAAAGACTGAAAAATCCATGGGAAAAGCTGAATAATCATTTTGGATACATGCTGCTGGATTTATAGCTTTTTGCTCTGAAACTGGCTAGTTTAAAATCAGTTCAGATATTCCACTATTAGGCTTAACTTTTAGTTCAGTTTAAAGCTAAGTCGTCTGCTGTATGTATACCCACTGAGGCTAAAAGGCACTTTGGTTCCCTGGCCTAGTTAAAGCATGGAACTGTTTTTAGAATTTGGAGGCAAAAGTCACTTAATGAAAAAAAATAAAGAACTGTAAAAAATTACTCTTAATATGGCAAATGCTTCCAAGAACATCTATTTACAAGACTGTTTTCATCTTTCGTATTTTCTCTTTAAATACATAGATCAACAGTTAGTGGAGTCCAAGTTAGTATTCAAACACAGTGGGAGAGCAAAAAAAGCCTTACTAATAGTTTAAGAAAATACAGAGCTATGGGTAAAAAAAAAAAAAAAAAAAAAAAAAAAAAAAAAAAAAAACAAGGAAAGAAAAATCACAGTAGGAAGAATACAGCAGGAAATATCTGATAAATTCTGGTGTTCATGGGCTGCTGACCAGAAGTATGTTTGTTACCAAACTGGTTACAAGCCCTACTTGGCATATTACCACCTCATATTAGCTAGATTGCATAGCAAGCACTTCTGTAAGCCTAATAAAGAAAAAAAGAAATCACATTCCAGTCATTGACCCATTTGCTGAAATGACCCAGATGCTGGGAGACAGCAAATCTGTTTATCTGAATGCGAGGAAAACCATTACATTAAGGTAAGTAAAACCAGAAAAATAAAACCAAAATCCAAACCAAAATAATGCTAATAATGCTGTTGCTGCTTACTTTTTCTTACCTTGACAGTTGATATGAAACTACAACCAACGCAATTCACTAACAAGTGAACAGGATGCAAGTCAGTTGCTTATGCACAGGGTAAAATGGTACACACCATCTGCAAGACACAAAGCTACAGCTTTTTGGGAAGTTTGTGCAAGGCCTCACAACAGTGAGTACACACACAGCACAGGAATGACCTCATCAAACTTCACAAGTGTACCACTCTGAGCTATAAACAATGACTGCTTACATTTACTGTCCAAGGATGAACACACCTAGTTACAGCTAGAATACCTTGTCACTGATCTGCTTCTTCAGAGCCCCCACCACATAGGTATATCTTAAATACTTTATTTCATATATTAAAATATGAATTGTTAATTATTATTATTTTTATAACTTTTAATTAAATTTCATATTACAAACATCCTAACATTCAGACTGGAGATTAACTATGGTTCTTTTGGGCCTTGGACAAATACCTATTGACCATAAGCGTTGAGGTAATATTTGCATTGCAAACTGCCTCTCTACATCCCAGAGGTGGCTCTAGCTACGGCTACAGCCTATACAAACATTTGGGGTTTTAGAGACAATAAAACCAGTTGCACAAGCGTACCACCACTACACAGACTGAAGCACAGCATAAATTTAACATCCCAGCAAAATACATCGCGCTGAAACTCTGAAGAAGAGTTCTTTAGATAGAAACAGCACACCTGAGCCCCAGACCTGCTCCTCCTTTGCCTGCTTGCATGCACTAGGTAGCCATATCAAACTGAAAGAACAAGACACAAATACATTTTCCAACCAGCAAGGAAAACTACTGACTGCTGCCCACTTCACCTACCTTCTGCACAAAACCCAAATGTCCTTCATTGATCTGCTGCCATAAACATACCCTCTACCATCTACCACAGGCTGAAATAGCCAAACCCAACCTCGATAGGGGCTATTGATCCCACCTGTGGGGCCCTCCCTTCCCATTCCTTCCCCTCAGCTTCCACCCCTTGTGCAGGCAAGCCCAGCCTAGCAGGTGCTAAATCTGATCATCAAGACAGTACTAGGGGTGAGAAAAGCTTTTTGCAGCTGTAGCAGTTTCAAGGCCGCAGAATCTAAAGTTTGACCCTAGTTTGACCCTGGTTTAGTAGATTTCCTGCTAGTGAGAAGCCTCAGTTGCTTGCACAGGATGGGTTTGGTGACCTACAGGCAGTCCTCTGGCTGGGTTTTACCCTTGTTTTACCAGAATTTCCTTCAGAGGGCTGAAGTTCTGAGTTTGAAAAGAAAAGATCAAAGCCAGGGCACAGGGACTGAACAATCCTCTGATTTTAAAACATGCTTTCCTTAAACTGTTAGGGAGTTAGGCAGGCCCACAGGATGACACAAAACAACTTAAGTCAAACCTGATCTGCAGAGCAGATTCATCTGCCCTTTTGTACGGACAGCTGGCTGATGAACATGTATGCAAAACAGAGGGGTTAAAATCTGAGTCACACAGAGCTGAAATCTGAAAATCTGGGTGCAACATGCCTGCTGCCCCTCAGGAAAGACCCTTCTCCTCAGGGTCAAGCATGCTGGTGATGTTCAGCAGCAGCACTCAATCCTTCTGCAGCACTGTGGTCCCCTGAGACAACCAGGGCCAAAACACCTAGAGGCAGCATTGTCCCTGTGACAGATAGAACACAATGGTCTCCCCATACCTAGAAAAGAGACCAAGGCTCTGTCAAACCACACAGGTGCTTTTCAAAAGACAAACTAGATCCAGATTGGTCCTCATGCATGAGCTTAAATTAGTTTTCTGGTTCAAAGCAGGAGCATGTTTTCAAAGCAACTCTCCCAATTATCCACATTTATTGCACTTGTATCCAAATCACGGAGCTGTCTCCAAGGACATGAACTGCATTCCTCTCTCACAAAGCTAAACCAGAAGATGAACTCCATGAGTGCACCCAGTGCACTCCAGCTTCTAGGTAGTACTTAATTCTGGGAACTAGATATGATCTAGTCTGCTGTCAAACCTCCTGCAATGGTTCTAGGTAGATGTTAGGGCCCCAGCAGCCACTCTTCTACTCCAGAGCTCTGCTCAAACTGAGGCAGGGCTTGCTTGGGTGGGCATTGCCCCTGAGGCAGGGCCACAAGACCAGGCTGACTGACTGGGGTGTGGGGAGCCCTGCAATACACATTCACCGTTCACAGGTCCAGGAACAGCTGGCTCTGAACCAGCATTATCAGCTCTGTGCCATATTAAAGAGATGGCCTCAAAATCTGGCTTCTCCCTGAAGACAGTACAGCTGCATTCACACAGCACAGCATCTGATCTAATAAATCCTAGCAGAATTGGCCTGGCTTTGCATCATTGCGTGTTCCCCTTCCAGTCTTACAAGAAAACCACTTTTTCTCCCCACCCTCCACCTTCTTCAGGATCTCCCTATGGTACAGCCCATCTCACCACCCCTTTCCTTTCCTGGCATACTCCCCTAACAAATTACCTGTATCACACAATATTCATGTGCTCTCAGCCTGTGAAACCTCTAAAACCACAGTATGTTGGTAGAACTTTTCAGATGTTACTGGCCACAGCCTCTGAAGACTGCATTCTAACTTGGTGGGGTTGAGCATTCATAGTCCTTGTTATAGGTGTGGCTGACGATGCCCCATCCCTTCATAGCCCATGTAGGAGTCTACTCTGGTCCTTACCTGCCACTGGGAAGGAACAGGAATTTGTGCTTTGGGTGGTAAATGGAAAAAGAATCTTACTATTGCAATACTGGATTCTACAGTTTTCTATATAAAATTCACCAAATGCAGCTGAGCTGATCCAGTTGTTCACTTTCCACCAAAAAAAGATTAATCTTAATGCTTCTTTCCTAATCCCTTCTTAACTTTCCAGCAGTGCAGTTCCACCCCTTCCTTGACACTAATGAAACCTGTCAGATAATTTCATCAGTCTGTTTAACTCACTAGTTCAACAAAAAAATACCCTTTTTTTTTTTTTGCTGGGTTTATTTCCTGCTAAATTAGTGACCTAAATATCAGTAAAATAAATTGACTGACTGAGAGTAAACAGTTGAGTCTGTGCCTCTCCCACTTTTAGCAAAGTAAGCTGATAGATGGTTTCACCTCTCTCTCCAAATCGCATATTTCTCTGACACATTTTTTTCTGGGCTTGGTGGGAAAGGGTTCATACTGCAGAGAGTGCTTGACGCTGTATCAGGGCTGGTGACGAGAGGAGAGAACCTGACACTTACTTCAGTGCAGTACATAATGCTTGTATATATTGGTCCCCTTATGTACTTGTCCTCTCCATCACCTGTGCCCGTTGTACTTCCAATAGATCAAACTCTATCAGAGAATATTATTTCCTGGTCCTCTGTGTCCTTCTTTTCATACTGTGCTTATGGGTTTACCTTTTTTTGTTTTTTACGAAATACTTGTCCATCCCCCACTGCAGCATATGAAAAAACATGTATTTGTTCAACTCAGACCATGTGTTTGGCAATCAAAAGAATGCCATCTCATTCCCTATATAAGGTAGGTCAACTTTAGCATGCTGCTCCTCTATCCCATTCTATTCTCATTCAGTGGACAGCCATAGGCTGTCATTCACTGTATGAATTCAAGAGGCAGAATGATTAAGTTTCCTTGTGAACTTGTCAATGTTACTCCTCACTGGGGTACCTGAAGGCTTTACAAAACCAGGCTTCTTCATGCCCATAAAATCCCTATAATGGGAGAGGTTTTAATCCTGCTTTAAGGAAGATAAACAAAGGCACACAAAGATTAAAAAAAGGTATGACTAACTTTGTGTGCCTGATCTGAGACTTGACTTTTCAAGAGCATATGGTTTCCTATAGCACATTTTCTATTCAAAGCACAGCTGCTGTTGATTTCAGTTTCAGCTGCAAGCACTCAGCAAGCCAGTTCCCAGAGTTTCAAGTCAGGGCCAACCCAAGGAAAACAAGGAAACAAGTATCCATGTAACAAAAGTTTAGCTTACAAAAATTGGCCAACAATGTACAGAAGCTCTACAGTAGGCAGAAACACAGACAAGAACCATTCTGAATTCAGTGGCCTAAATTATGAGCTTTTTAAAACCTTCCTGTACTCATTTACTGCACACTTTCAACTTCTGCCACAGAGGAGTGATGAATACTATAGAAATCTTCTTCTGCTCTTTTTAGATTTCACTCATTTATCACAGATCGCTCCCATGCAGGCGTTTTGAGGGGAGGAAATAACAGCTGAGCATTATAGTTACAGGCGATATTAGAAAGCACTCATGCAAGAGGATCAGTTAAATGTTTATTCTAGCATTGTCTACCTTAAGCCAAGTCAAGCAGCCAAAACCTAAGAGTGACCAACAGAAGTTTTTCTGAACAATACAAGTAATTTTGTGTGTTTGATCCTATATCAGGTAGATCCGTATTTCTGATTTACCTAAAATAAGTGCTCTGTTATGTATGATGTAGACAGCCAAATGTGAGTTTAACACAGGTACATGCATAGGAGGTTGTCATGGTTTAAGCCCAGCCAGAAACCCAGAACCACACAGCCGTTTGCTCACTCTCCCCGCTTCCTCCTCCCGCTCCCAGAGGGATAGGGAAAGAGAATCGAAAGAATGTAACTCCCACAGGTTAAGAACAGTCTCGTAACTGACGTATAACACAAACCACTGCTGCTACCACCAATAATAATGTTAAGAGAAATAACCAGGGAAGAGAATACAACCGCTCACCACCCACCAACCAATACCCAGCCCAACCCTAGCAGTGATCTAACCCTTCTGGGTAACTGCCCCCAATTTATATACTGGGCATGTCGTGCTGGGGTATGGAATACCTCTTTGGTCAGTTTGGGTCAGGTGTCCTGTCTCTGCTTCCCCCCGGGTTCCCCTCCTCCCTGGCATAGCATGAGACTCAGAAAGTCCTTGGTCAGAGTAAACATTACTGGGCAGCAACTAAAACCATTGGTGTTATCAGCGCTGTTCCCAGGCTGAAAGTCAAAAACACAG
>JAOEHX010064692.1:26397-38598 GCA_025448015.1 Bolborhynchus lineola | reverse complement strand
GGAGTATTGTGTGCAGTTCTGGTGTCCTCAACACAAAAAGGACATGGAACTGTTGGAACAAGTCCAGAGGAGGGTCATGAGGATGATCATGGGACTGGAGCACCTCCCGTATGAAGATAGGCTGAGAAAGCTGTGTCTGTTCATCCTGGAGAAGAGAAGGCTGCATGGAGACCCCATAGCAGCCTTCCAGTATCTGAAGGGGGCTATAAGTATGCTGGGGAGGGACTCTTCATTAGGGACTGTTGTGAAAGGACGAGGGGTAACGAGTTCAAACTTAAACAGGGGAAGTTTAGATTGGATGTGAGGAAGAAATTCTTTACTGTGAGGGTGGTGAGGCCCTGGAATAGGTTGCCCAGAGAAGTTGTGAATGCTCCATTGCTGGGGGTGTTCAAGGCCGGGTTGGACATAGCCTTGGGTGGCATGGTTTAGTGTGAGGTGTTCCTGCCCATGGCAGGAGGGTTGGAAGTAGATGATCTTGAGGTCCTTTCCAACCCTAACTATTCTATGATTCTATGATTCTAAGATCAAGGCAGATTTGTTGCTGCTGATACAAGTACTTGATATGATCCTCTCTATCAGTGCTCATTACTTTCATAGACTTCTCTCTGTAGATGTGTTCACAGTGGTAATGACCTTCACTGCAAAGCAGTCTGATTGTATTGTGTTGTTGCTGTTCTGTTACATTAAGCTATGGTGACCTGAAGACGTTGTATAAATGAGAAATTGCTTCATTTACCCCAGTGAGAGATACTTTTTTAACTGATACAGGTGATAATGGGTGACAATCTGGTTTCGTTTTCCTGTAAAAATCCAATAAATGGAAACATTGTTTGAACATAAATACATTCTAACTTCTTAGTTTTTCAGTGGAAATATGTAATATCTTGAGACAAAGCAAAAGGTAATTCCTTCATTCAGCTCTCTTCCTTAGGTACTTCTGACACCAGCTTGTCTTGCATAGCCTGAGCTGCAGATTTAATGGCAGAAATAGTGGAAGCCTTGTGATAAATAGTTGAAGGAGTTAACGCTAATATAGAAATGCATGCGAAAGTTTGATTTATTGCACCTTGATTTTATCTCAGGTATTGATAAAGATGGTCAGTTGTCTTTCATTTGAGCCAGAATCATTAGCAAACTATGCCAGCGCAGTATAGGTGTGGGCCAAAGAGCACACAAAACCAAGCTGATTTCGAGAAATGTAATAATTTTGATCATTTTATGGAAAGCATTGCAACTCCAGCTGTTAGACTTAATGTGTTTCAACAGAATGAAACTTCATGGGTAATTTTCAGGTGCTTATTTATTATGATGGATAAGTATCCCTGGAAGGAACCTGTCTGCAGCTCAGTGTTGAGCGAATTTTGGATGCTTAAAATAAAATAAATAAGCTTTGGAAGAAAAGTCTTATTTTGTTTCTCTGGTTACCATTTATTCTGTTCTTCTTCCATTGCCTCCAAATTTATTTTAGGGTTTATGACATTAGATTTAAAACAGTTTCTTATTGTTAGATGTTTTACCATGTGAAGGGAATTAAATGACTAGTTATTAAATGAAATTGTTCTGTGGTTAAAGAACCAGTTGAAGAGACCTGAATTCAATAGCTCAGTAGATATATTTCTGTCTCCTGCAGGTCCGCTTACCTGTTCACACGTTTTAGTGGCATAGTTCATAGACATCAAACATAAATTATGTTCATATTGTAGGAGATCAAGAACTACGTTTTAACAAGATGATAAAATTTTCTTGGGGCTGTGGCACCCAATATACTGCCTCAGCCTGATGGTGGTTTTCAGAGAGCTAATATCTATTGTAATCAGTTGACTTGGTGCAGTGTTGCAAAGCACTGTTTGGAATTAATCAAACAGTTCTCCTGATTGCTTATTAAATCAATCAGCAAGAGAATTGTGGCAAATTGTGAATGATAAATGTGTTTCTACTTTGCAGCTAAAACAAATCACAAAAAAAGAAAGTAGAAAAAGAGAAGCAGCAGGAACAAAAAATACGTTAGTTGTCTCTCTTAAATATCAAAAATAATCAAAATTCAGCTCTTCTTACAGGAACTTGAGTTTCTGGAATCTTTATTATCTGTATACAAATATTGGAAGTCTTGTCTACCATCTCACTGCTGCTGAGCTATGTAGGGGTGTTTGTGCAGGTGAAATGTAGACCTACTTGTAATCCAAATTTATGATCTGTTTTCACCATGTTATTTCTGGTAAAACAAAATTCAAAATAACTAGACCTATGAAGCCTACAAAATTGAATCTGTTGCACTGTCCATTACTGATGAACAATTCTGTAAATATTTCTTTTTTCCTTGTTCTATAGCTCAGTTCAAACCTGCCGTACTTAGCAGTTAGGTCTTGAATATGCTGGTAAGTAAAAACTGGGGTAGCAACCATATATATGCGTGCAGCATGGGGTATTGCCAGTTGATACCATGTCAGATTTTTCTCATAAAATGTAGAATTTAGTGAATTTAGAAATTGGTCTTTCACTGCTCAGTCTCACATCAGGCATTTGTTTCACCTATATGAAAAACATAATTTCCAGTGAGACTTCTCCATTTTGTAGTGTCTGATTGGCATGAGAATCTGAGTCTTCACTGAGAATCTGAGTCTTCACTGCATAAGGTCTAAAATGCATCTAACAAGAGATTATGAATAAGAGTTTGGTTAAACTGTGTGTTGTCAGGAGCAGAACAGGTGTTGCACACTTTAATTAAGTTAGAAAAAAACCACCAAAGTCATGAGAGCTGACATTCCACTAGTTCAGGTAGGGCATTACTTTTGTTCTTTATTTTTTAGGGGGTTTTCTCCTACAAACCTTGCTCTATTGAATATTGTGTGGATCTTTATAACTGTATGATCATATCTTCAGTTAAGATATCACTTAACAAAGCCATCCTTGACTCAGATATAAAACACTTGAATATTAACAGTAAATGTTTTATCATAAATGTTTTAAATGTCTACAGCACTCTCAGGCCACATTTCAGCATTTCAAAATTGTTCATACAGCAAATTAAAATTGAGCCATCAATACTTTGCATCGATTTTCTAACCACCTCCAGCTGTAGGGAGTTGTTTTCTTAGGTACAAATTTGCAAATCATAAAAATGTTGATGAAAAAGATGTATCTGGTCATTTTTACGTCACTAGTACATAGCTAATTCCACTTGGGTATCGCTTAGCACTTTTCTGATACATTTTTAACATAAAAAATGATAGTGTTCCTTGCATATATCCTCTGATATATTTCTCAGTAAGTAAAAAGTTGTGCTGGGAGAGGAAGGGGTGTTTGGTGGTTTTGTTGTTCTTCTTGTTTGTTTGTTTATTCATTTTAACCTTAGCATTCTTCATGTGCATATGTGACTCCGTTTTATGAGCCCTGGAGGTCTTCTCTTATTCTCTTCTGCTTATATGCTCAGATACCTAGAGTTGCTATACTTCTGATTAATAATGATTCATCCAAACAAACCTTATGTAAAAAGGGTTCTTTCAGTAATTGCTCTGTTTTTTTATCATTTTCATCCTCTTAAAAAAAATCACCCTTCTTTAATACTGTGTCAGAAACTGAGACAGCAAAGCTAAATACAATTTTCTGTATATATCTTCACTACAGTTTTATAGGAAAAAAAATTAAATTCCTTGGTTTTAACATCATAGGTCAAAACACCAGTTATTTCTTTGCTGAGATACCTAATGAAGGTTGGTATCTTGAGCACACACACTTGCTTCTAGATCCCAGGACAACATTGTTATAATACTTCTCAAGTGTTTCTTTGTCATATTAGATATAGTCTGATACCAGCCTAGTTTTACACAGCTCTTACTGAGGTGTCCTTGGACCAAGAAGTAATTATTGCATGTTAAATTCACAAGATGGTGGAATGTAAGAAACTGGGGAAATGAAAAGTGTTCTTGGATTTCACTGACTGGAACTTTCCTCTATTTTCTTTTATTCTATATGTTTAAAAATGTGGAGGCTACAATGTATCTATATAATGAATCCTAAGCTAAATTTACCCAATGCAATGAAACCACATCAGGGTTTGCTATGATTCAAAGAAAACAAGTCCAGTTGAAGATTATGTGCATTTTGAAAAGAATGTGGCTTCATGTCAAACCAGCCTAGAAGGTATGACAGCAAACTCATGTCTGCTTTCTACATCCTATGTGCACTTTGTGCTAGAACCAGACTTGCTGAAGAACAGTTCTTTTTTCTCTATTTTAAAGAACTATTTTTTCTATTTTTTTTTTTTAATTTAATTCATTAGGGTCCAATGTTTTGTATTCAACAGAGATAGCATAAAGATAAATAAAGGTGTTATTTAAGTTGGGTTTGACTGCAAAATAGAATCTGAGAGAGGATTAGTACAGATTCCAGCATTAAAATCTTACTATCTTCTACAAGGTATTGAATTTATGTGGTGGAAGTCTGTTTATGAGATCAAGTGAAATTACAGATTCCTGCCCATATTCTGGACTGGTTGGGGTTGAGATCTGACCTGAAACAAAACCTGTAGAGCCCAGTTCAGATTTGATAAATTGAATGGAACTATAGGCACATGATATAAAGATTCAGATTCAAACAAGTTTTTCTCAAATTTGAGGGTTTCTAGGGAGAAAAAAGGGGGGAATAAAAAAGCAGGAATGAAAAAAACTTTCAATTTTTAAGCTCATTCATGCATACGGAATACAAAATATATTATCACATCATACAAATGTTACTTATTTTCCCATGCACATCAGTGTTAATATGGTTAAATATGTTCAGAAGCATTGATTGCTTGGTTGGCATGTTGCTTATATGCAGTACACAAGCAATTATATATACTGTGTGATATTGTATATCAATAGTTTTAACTTCCTGAATGCTGAAGCATAGAATATCTGGATACACATTTTAGAAATTACAAAGGTTTTGCTTTGAAACTGCTACGCTGTTTCTTGTATTTGCATGAATTGCAAAGGTGTACAAGATCTGCAAGTGTACTCCTTTCCTATTAGAGCTCATTAAGAGTTGAGCTTCCTCAGCCTGGAGAAGAGAAGGCTCCAGGGAGAGCCCTGTAACAAACTTCCAGTACCTAAAGGGAGCTTGCAGGAAATCTGGAAGGAGACTTTCTACAGGGACATGCAGTGATAGGACATGGAGGAGTGGCTTTAAACTGAAAGAGGGCAGATTCAGGTCAGACATCAGGAAGAAATTGATCACCATGAGTACAGTGAGGCACTGACACAGGTTGCCCAGAGAAGCTGCCCCATCCTTGGCAGTGTTAAAACCCAGGTTGGACAGGGCTTTGAGCCACCTGGTCTGGTGGAAGGCGTCCCTGCCTGTGGCAGGGGGATTGAAGCTAGATGATCTTTAAAATCACTTCCAACCCAAATCAGTCTATGATCTTGTCTTGTGTGTTTTGTTTGATTTATCACTGTTTTCTATATTTACAGCATGGATTTCTTTTGGTATGAAATAAATTCTATTAGACTTTCTCATCTAAATGCAGGAAAATTTGTCTCCTGTCAGAAGAAATGCTTTCCATGTTTGTTCTGGTTTAATTGTTTAGTTTATCTATTTATTTAGGGCCACTGGTTTTCTACATGATTTAATAAATCTGATTTTTTCCCTCCTTGTATTTTTTTTTTTAATTTTTTTGTCCTGTTGCCATGCATCTGTTGATTCAGCTGTGAGTCTGAAGGATTATATGTTTTACAGAGTTGTCAATAAATGGAGTTTAGATGGTGGTGAATAGCAGTGTTTCCTTTTCCACTAAAAGAGAAACAGAACGTCTTCTAATGCCCTTGTGTGGGGGGCTATATCTCATTTATCTCAGTGGCAGTGATCAGAATGTGAATGTTAGCAGTTGCCAAGCAGTTAGAGGAGGATGTAGGACTAGCAGTGGTGCATTGTACCAGATGCTCCACAAAGGAATATTAAATGCCAAAATCTTTAGAGCTGGGCTTGCACGTACTGGATTTGCTTATTTTAGTTCACTGTTGCTCTTCTGAGTTGCTTTAATAATAATTTGGAGTGGATATCAGTGCAAAATATCAGTTAATTTCCTGTACATCTCCTTACTTAGTCTTCTTTCTTAATATCCACCAGGGATTTGAATCTGTGCATAATATACTCCAGAGTTTGTATCTTTGTGGTGTTATTATAATAAAGGATTAAAATGGATCCCAGAGTATGCATATTTTTATGCATGAGTCATATGTCCTATGTACTGTTCTGAGGCAGGCAGCCAAACTTTGGTATTAGTAGTCCTCCAGGTCAGGGTATCCACAACTGAATTAATGGTATGCTCAGCAGCAGCTGTTATCCAAATTAAATATGTCAGCTGTACAAATCTACAGAGAAGTAAAATCTAATGTAGTTGTTTAGAGATCTGTTTGTTGTCACAACCAGTGCTCAAGTCATAGTTTCATGCAAAGGTGAAGAATTACTCTGGGGGAAAATAGGGATGGATAAGGGCTGTTGCCACATGTGTGCCTGATTAATCAACCCAGGTAGTTCATTCAGATCTTAGTACTTTAAAATGCATAAATATATAAATAGAAAGCAAATGTTAAGACAGCTAAAGTTCTAAAGTTAGACTCTGAAAGATACACGGTTACTGAAATTGTTTGCTTCTGCCATCTTAAGATCCATTGATCTCATAATGATGTCTTCTAGTGATTTCATAATAAGAGCCTTTGGGAGGAGATAGGGTGTTAAGTCTACAACTATTTTAATGTATGGGACATGAACTGCGATTCCTGTGTGAAAAAAGAGCCGCTACATACATTTTTCTGATCCACCCAGTCACCTCACATCTTGTCTGCCATGCATGGCATGGCGACAGAGAATGTTGTGTCATGGTCTAGCCTTGCTCCATGTGGCTGGGGACCTTTCCCTAAAGTCGTACTAAAAAAGGAATGGAATTTCAACCTCTTTCTGATCAAATGCCTTAAAGAACAAATACATAAAGAGGGATTATCAGCACTGGTATTTACAGCAGTTCTGCCAAAAAGGGTCCCAGCTTTGGACTCCAGATTGACAGAAGGATATCTGAAACGTTCAAGTGTTACCCACATAGTTTTCAGCACAAATACAGAACAGCGCCTTAGAAGGTATTCTGAAGATATGGAACTGTATCACAGCCAAAACCAGTACAGTATATTCTAAAAACTGGAGTGATCACACAGAACTTTTCATTCATTTTAAGCATTTATCAAAGTTGTGTGTGCTGAATAACTGTTCCTATTAATTTTGTTGCCTGTACTCTTACATTCCAGCAAACAAATCACTCAAAAGAAAAGATATGGTGCACATAGTCTTGATTGCCTGAAGGATACTTTTATTTTTAGTCATGACTCAGTTGCATTTCTGTCTGTCTGAAGACTGCTTAGGAAAGTCTGCACATTTTCAAGCATGTCATGAGCTATTGCAGGAATATGAAATTTCTGAAATCTGTATGCTTTGAGTTGAGACTTTGTTGCTCATATTGAAGTTCTCCACGTTGCAGTTTTTCCTCACAATCTTATTTCTGAGCCAACTCTTTTTTTTTTCAGCCTGTTTAGTGTTCTTCTCCTTAAGATGTACTACTACAGTATTTACAATGTCTTCATTTAACTTTTCTGAAACAAGTTATGTACATTCAGTGTTGCTCTTCATTGTTGATACTCGAAGTTCAGATATAGCTTATTTATCTGGTGGTACTAGGCATTTCCAATAAATTCTGCCTTGTCTCTACAGTCTCAGGCTATGGAGGCTTTAGTATCTTGCATTAAATGGAATAATAAACTACATTTTTTGTGCAAAATCTGAGCATGAAATTTTAGAAGTTAGGGTGTTTAAAGTAATTTTGAAGATTACCTTATTTTTAATTTCCACTGTGTGGAAGAATGAAAGATGCAGACATGAAGTCATGCTGATCATTCACCTTGAGAGAGATAAGGAAAGAATAAAATGTATGTTTCATACTGGGGAGAAAGGGTGAGATCTGTCATATCATTATGTTCTACCTTGCAAAAATATTACATGGAAATAATATACTTCAGAAGATTAATGTAGATATTATTATTTCAATGGGTGGGATTTTGTTTTATATTGCCACAAAATTTCAGCTTTCCAGCAATGTGAAACATTGTCACCTGTTCAAACTAACTAGTAGGTTATTTAGCATACAAGAATAAGCTTTGTGCCTTTCTACTTGTTGACAAGGAACTTTGCTAACCTGTGAGCGATATGTTATTTAACCTAAGTGTGTGATATGATAAAGACACTTTTTCCCATGGCAAACTATTCCAGTCTTGTCTTTCACCTTCTCAATATATTTCAAATAAACCCAAACTATAAAAGCTGAAAACAATCAAGAGCTTTGCACCGATTGTGTTAGAATTTCATCACACACACACACACACACACACACACACATACACACTCCTAAATATATTAGCCTTTAATGATGAAGCAGTTTCCTGTGTTTGTATTAATATTGCTATTTTCTTTATTCTCAAAACTCTGTAAGGCAAGGAAGCATAACTGAAGTATGTCAGAATATCTCCATTAGTAATGCTCTGTTGGTTTGCCTGGAGCGGGTTTTGTCCAAGCAGCAGAACTCAGTCAATACCTTTCTTGTCTGAGGAGACGAGGGAGTGTCTTTGGGAAGCCAGCCTCTGCACGCACTTAGAAAGTTCAGTATTGTTCCTGTGTTTAGTTGAATTCTGTGCTTATAATACGGGATAGAACAAGAACATTTGCTGTTGTTGAATCCTGGTTGTTGCCTGTGTATTTAGGGTTCCTACTGTACTTGTGAATTGCCAAAAAGAACATAATCTGAAAAGACTGAAATACATCTGTGCCTGTAACTTTAAGGAGGAGGCATACATCAGCTGAAGATGTTCTGGTAGATCAACTAAAACTGAAAGGTTCTTTCAAATTTCAGGTTAACTATCTCTGAGCAACAAACTGTTAGTTCCCTGAATAATTTGATTATAAACTTGTCAATGGATTTTCAGTGCCATATGGTAGGTCGGCTTTGTGAGCAGAAACCTTGGGGTCTTGCTCCTGTGTGTCCACTCTGCTTCTGCAATGGCTGTACCTGGCTGTGTGCCACTTGAAAAGCAGTGCAAAATGACCTCAGCATGCTATGAAGAACTAAGTCTGATAGAGTATTGCCTTCATAATGTGAATCCCAAAATGTCACATTTCACATACAACCTTTTGGAGCAGCTCACATGGGCAGGTCTGGGAGAAAAATGCTGTTTCCCTGACCTTCAGCAAAGATTCCTGCAATGCTCTTTGCAGGCACTTGTCACAGTTACATAGTGAGGGAAAAGTTCTGGTTTACCCCTAAAATATAGCTTCATCTTATTTATGAAAAATTAATATTTTCTCCAGTTTTGCCATTTTTAATTTTTCTGCATAGAAATTTTTCTACATTCCTACTTGCAGGAAATTTGCTACTGTGATAGTTAATCTGAGAGGTCATGTTAAATGTGGAATAGCTTATCATTCTTCTTTGTTTCAAGTTATGGCAATTAAAATATTTTAACTGGAATTTTGAGCATATGTATTATAAAACATAGTTTTATGATTATATATTATGTTAATATTACATTATATTAAACATAGTTTTATAATTTCATGCAAAATAATAAGTTTTTTTTTAAATGAAGGTATTACATAAGCTAAAAGGAATGGAGGTCAAAAGCATTGGCAGTTTTAGTGATGATATTCAGGTAGCTTAGTTGTCTCTTGTAGTCATTTGCATGTAATAGATTTTTTTTCTATGCATGGTAAAGGCAAACAAATGTCAGTAATAACAGTCATTGGGGCTTTCTCATAAGAGCTCTTTCATAAGGCACTAAAGTGAAGTATAAGAGGAGGTTGAACATTATTAAAGAGCTATGAGGTTTTTTATTGCCATAAAAAAACTGAGTTGAAAGCTGTGCATCTTTTCAACTTGGTATAATGAAGGACACAAGCCAAAATGATGCCATTGATGAATGCCCGTTATGTTTGAGCTATAATTATATTACATAACGGAAAGGTTGTTTTATACAGCAGACTGAGGATATTGATTAAGATTCCTACATCCTAATACTTTTTAATTGAAATGAATTAATTTAATATAACGCTTTCTGCGTTGTGGGTAGCCCATTTTATGGGGTAATGATATTTGGTTTAGGTAGCTTTCTGTGTTGCTTGTTCAACATTTATTGAGATGGTGTACAATATTCCATTTAGGATTTTTTAAAATGTATAGTAAGAGCTACTGGATCTCTTCAGAAATTAGGTGAATCAGACTAAATCAGAGGTTAATGGCTGTTTATAGAAGGTGGAGCCTCCAGTGTAATACTGAAGGTGAACAGTATTACAGTATTTCATTACAGTATTACAGTATTTCAGTGTAATACTGAAGGTGAACAGGTGTTCATGAGCAACTCTATTTGATTTTCAAGTAGAGTCTAGAAGTGTAAGTATATAACTAGAAATGGAGCCCAGAGCTCCATGTTTCATAACACTTGAGTGTTCAGAATTATTTTTTGTTATTAAAGGATACACCAACAAAGACATTGATACCCTCTACATCCAGTATTAGAATTAGAAACAGTCATATTTAAATGGAATTTATTTTTGGCTTCTGCAGAGAAGCCTCACTGATTTCTTGGGTTTGTTCTGCCTGTGTGAGATCTTTCACTGTTGTGCAGAGTAGTTGATAAAGGGAGTTGTTGTTATTTAAAGCTTTTGTGAGCACACATTTGCACTAACAGACCATTTCTGAACGAGAAGGTCCCTCATTTTGCTTTTCTTGGCAAAGTAGTCCAGAAAGATATTTCTGATAGATGTAACAACTCTTTAATTATGTATTTTTTTTCCTTAAATCATACTGGAGCCAGCATCCTTAATAGATAGAGATTTACTGTGAAATTTATATGCTTTTAACTCCTTTTTTTTTATTTTTAACAGTTACTCAGTTCTTAGAGGTCTGCACAATACGGTCCAATTGAATCGTTTGTATTTAAGTGCATAGAATTTTGTCATGCTTAACTTGTGCTATTTACTTTTTTTTTTTTTTTCTTTAGGTATATTCGAATTGTTGGGACCCACAACACAGTGAACAAAGTTTTCCACATTGTGGCATTTGAATGCATGTTCACAAACAAAACTTTTACTCTTGAGAAAGGTCTGATAGGTAAGAGATGAAACTGTTCTCCTTTGACATGAATTGTTGCAAATGCTTGCTTTTGAGACTGGTCATCACTGTACTGTTACTCTCCTGCTGTTCCCGCACAGAAATCTCTAACTTGAGTTAAATGATGCTGTAAGCATAGAATTGGTTGGCTAGTTCTTGTGACTTCTTTGAAATTCCAGTTCTGTGGATTACTTAGTGATGCTGCAGGAATGCTAAAGTTCAAATTAAATCAACTACTGCTGACAAAGTCACTGGTAATTGAGACACTGTGCTGCTAATCAAATTTTTATTTGCATGTCATTGCTCTTGCCTGCCACTAGGTTTGCCTGAGTTCTGTAATGAGGATGGAGAACCAGAGCTATTTGTTACAGTGAAGGTGGATTTGGGCATTTAGAAACTCCTATACAGCCTAGTTTCAGCTGCTGAAAGTAAACTCTCAGGTGCTGATTTTCCCCCAAAGAGTCGTAGACACACTTAACCATGGCAGAACGTTATATCGGCTGCCTGTGTTCTCAGAGTGCCACATTGATGGAGCTTTGTTGCCTCTAGAGATCTGAACAGTTTATGTAATACTGTTTAAGTACCACTACATATTGCTGCATTACTTAAGGTAGAAATCCCCAACAGGCCAACAATCCTGAACGATAAACTATGTCAAGGTAAGGTTCAGTGTCTTCTTTTTAGTAGTCCAGACAGGGTGATTTCTGTACATTCTTCCATACAAACTCATGCAACTGAGATCTGAAATTCATTGGGAAGAGTTTTGTGCCCCTTTCAGTAGTTGTCTAGTTGAGGGTTTCCCACAGTTTCTGTCTTGAAATTGAAAATTTCAGCAAAATTCTATGTTCATACTGGTTTTAAACATATATTTAGATTTTAATTTTGCACATATAATAGCTGAAAAAGAAAAGAGTTTTCAGAAAAAGAAAGAGAAGATACTAGTAAGATATGTTTCTTTTTCTTCCCTTCCCTTCCCTTCCTTTCCCTTCCCTTCCCTCCCCTTCCCTTCCCTTCCCTTC
>JAOEHX010064692.1:0-17895 GCA_025448015.1 Bolborhynchus lineola | reverse complement strand
AATCTGTTCATTTACCAGGCTATTCTGGGATCAATGATACAAAAATTAGCCATACCACTTGATTCTCCTTCATAGTTCACATTAAATTAAGAGTTAAATTTCCTTGTCTGGATCATACTTTCATCTGGGGTTTTTTTGTTTGTTTTCCCACTTCTTTGCCAGAAATAATGACCAGTGTTACCTTGACTGTTTTCTGACTATATGTCTGTTGTCTTTGTGGTTTTAATTCACAGTTCCCACTGAAAATGTTGCAACAATTGCAGACTGTGCAAGTGTGATTGAGGGTGTAAGTCGTAGTCGCAACGCCTTACTGAATGGAGACACGAAAAACTATGACTGGGACTCTGGGTACACATGCCATCAGCTTGGGAGTGGAGCAATTGTAGTACAGCTGGCACAGCCCTACATGATTGGATCAATACGGTAAATTGGTTTATTTTTCTCTAAATTAAGGGCAGTAGTGAAACTTCTGCTGTGTTACTTTCTTGAGAATATGACAATTGGAAATAATGGTCATTAGGGAACTCATTTAGTAGTTGTCATTCGGCTTCTTTATTCAGTGTTATGGGCATGTTAAAAATTAAATGTGTGAATTGCATGTCAAGATACAGCAGTGCAATTCCAGAAAATTACATTCCAGAGGCATAATAATAGTAACAGTCAAATTGTAAGATTAAAAGCATATACTTACATTAAAATAGAAATCTAGTTGCAGCCTCACTTGTGGTCAAAGTAGGTGCAGTTTCTTGTATCTGTCTCATTGTGAAAACAGACCTATTTATTGAAGAAAGCTATCATCTCATGATAGGTTTACTTTTCACTATGCAGTTAGCACCAGTTCTTACTTGAATATGGAGTGTATAATAAAGGCACAGTAATATGAACATTGCTTTACGGTGTTGGATTAATGAATGTGTTTAAATCTGGTTTGAGTTCATTTGGCTATTTCTCCAGTAAATGTCTGTATGCATATGAAGAACAGACTTTTGGCTAATGTAGAAACCTTGGAAATAGATTAGACAGCAGAATTGTTCAGACATGAAAACAAAAATGTCCTTGCCAACTTCAGATTATCTGACTGTAAACTTGGGGGGTTTGTTTCTTAAAATCAAAACATCATCTTAAAGACTTCTTGTTCTTTGTAAATTTAGAATATGTTGTCAGGGATTTAATTTGTATTCTCTGTGATGATGGGGTAAAAAAAGAAAGGTTTCTGAAGTTAGGGTACCAGGAAGCAAAGGTTGAAACCCCAGTGAGTACTGGCTCGCAACAGGAGACCAGGTACGTGGGTACATGTTGCTGGGAATTAGCTCAGTGTCATCCACTTCTTAGAGTTGTCTCTTCAAACTGACTTATAAGTGAGACTGGAAAGCTCTTTTATAGCTGCCAGTTTCTGGCTTGTGTGTTTTGGTTTTGGCTTGTGGCATTCTTATGATGGTTGTAAAACCTTGAAGATAATGTTTGAAAATCAGACCTAACAAAAGCACTGTTTTGTCTGTGTACTAGCTATAGTCATGTATGTAGCTATGTCATGTATAGTGCAAGTCTGACATTGTTCTTGTTCTATGAAACAAATTGAATAAGTGTATTTGGCACACTTGATGTTTGATGCTTTTGAGTTTGGTCTTTAATGTTCAATTAAGTATTGCATCTCAAGTAGAAAACCAGGAATAGTATTCAGTTTTCTTAAAAGAGATAATTGAAAATGCAATTACCTCATTTTCATGTCGCTTTAAACTTTAATTTAAATAGCAGCTGAAGTTGTTTGCCACAGGAAAGAGCAAGAGAAAAATATGTTAACTAAAATGCATAGTTACTTAGGTCATAGTCTCTGTCTTCCTATCTTACCCTTTTCTGCCGTCTTTCAATTGGTGAGTCATTTTCTGGTCAGTGCAAAAATATTTACTTTCCTATATCAAAAACTATGCTAACTGTTTATTCAGGAGATTTTTATAAAGTCTCATTATTAAATAGTGTGTTAGGTGAGCTAAACTTTTAGTTACCAAGTAATGATAATTACATAATTGGCAAGTGTGTAGGGCCAATTAAAAAAAATAACCCAAGTATTACATAATTTAAAACTAAATAGGCATTTAGTGATGTGTGGTATTGCATTGTGCTGATACACAGTCAGAATTTCATCTGTCTTTGTGAGCTTTCCTGCATGTATAGTACAAACAAGATTAATAGCTTGCCGTAAAAACTAGCAATACAAAACATTATCATCTAGGGTATCTTCTGACAGAGGAGACTACCTGCATTGCCTAGAAATGGAAATGGTAATGCTATATCATCTTTTCCTTCTTGTGTTCTACCTAGAAGAATTAGTGGTTTGAGTTGCAGCCACATCTGTTGCTGTATCACAGGCATATCAAAAGCAGACAGGGGAAAGATGCCCCTTTGAGAGCAGAAGTGAGGCTTCACTATATGGCAGCTACAGCTTTTTCAAGGGTCTAGAACATGCCCTGTACTGTGCAGTGCTAAAAGTGGTGACTCTTTATTTAGCACCAGGAAATCTGTGATCGGAACAGAAATCAAATTATATATAAACATAGATTAGGGCAAAAAGTCTTTAATATTTTATCTTAATGGAAGATTTTTTTTGAACTGTCTTCTACAACTGATTGAAATGTATTCATTGACTGTTTTCCTGTGGTTTGCTTGCTTTAAAATTCCCTTGATCTCACCAACCTACCTAATAGAAAAAAATTTCCAGGAGCATTTTCTTTAGGCTGGCTGTACACCATGACTGCAGAATGACATAAATTGCTCTATACCCAGAAACTGAGTCATTTCACCTGTGGGTTTGGATTATAAATCAATAATTAAGAATTAAGGTGCATATCTTTTAAGTTCAGAGACATGAGTGTGCCATAGAATATATTTTTAGCAGACAAAGTAAATATACAAGCTTTGAAAAAAGGGTAGTAGCTGTTTTTAGTCTGTAGAATTCAGAATACTGCTGGGGAAAGCCTCCAAGTCAGAATGTGTTACCATGGCAACTAAATTCCAAGTATAAAAAAAAGCAGAAGAACTCTTGGTACTCAAAGATGCATTAGAACTGCATAAAGAACTTACTGTTTCAGGAGCGTATCTTACTGTATGCATGTTTTCTGCAGAAGTCATCCCATTGTCTTCGACTCTTAGAACCATTTAGGTGGGAAGGGATTTGACGAAGTCCAGCCTGTTCCTCTGAGGAAGGTCAGCTATGAAGAAAGACCATCCTTCTGAAGGCTTTATTCACTCAGTCTTGAAAACCACCAAGAAAGGAAATTTCTGAACTTCTCTGAGTGGCCTGTTCCAATGTTTAATTATCTTGACAGTGTACTTTTGGGTTGGGTTTTTTTTTCATGGTGTTCCTGTTTTCCTATGCCATCTGAAACGTCCTGTTTCAATTTTTGATTGTTGTCTTGTTTTTCCCATTCTGCACCTAAGTAGAGCCTGGCTCACTCTTTTTGATAACCTGCTTTTCAGTTGAAAAGAGTTGTTAGGTTCCTCTCCAACCCCAACCCTTCTTAGGCCAAATAAGCCAATTTCCTCAGCCTCTTGTACAGTGCATGTGCTCCAACCTCCTGACCATCTTGATTGTCCTCTGATGGACTTCCTCCGATACATCAATGTTGTATTTGGGTCCAAAATGGAATGCAGTGTACCAGATGTGATCTAACAGGTGTCAAGTAGAGGGGAATAGTCTGTTTCCCTTATTCTGATGGTTCATTTCCTGTGCTATACCTCAAGATACTGCTAGCCTTCATTGCTGAGGAGGTAGACAGGCAACTAATAGCATCTTCTGCTCTGTATGACTCCCATGTCATAGAATCATAGAATAGTTAGGGTTGGAAAGGACCTTAAGATGATATAGTTCCAACGCCCCTTGCCATGGGCAGGGACACCTCCCTTTAAACCATGTCACCCAAGGCTCTGTCCAACCTGGCCTTGAACACCACCAGGGATGGAGCATAATGTGATGTCATTTTCAGTGTATCCAGTCAGACTGGAGCATTTACTATTACAGTGTATTAGCCTGTATAAGGTATAGGGTTTGGCTTTTGATCTTTCTGAATTTGATGAGATTCTTGTTTGCCTGTGCCATTAGTCTTCCCAGCGGCTGGTAATCAATCCTCCTGAATGGCAGCCATGCTCTGGAATTTATCAGTTGCATCCCACAGTTTGCTGTTGTCTGCAAGCTTTGTGAGGGTCCATTCCATCTCCTTGTTCAGGTCGTTGATAATGATACTTGAACAGGATAGGTCCCAGAATAGACTCTGGAGGAACTCCTTTTCCATGCAGTATGTGGATGATGTACTGTTGACAATTATCTGCTGAACTAAACAAGCAGGCTGATTTTTACCTGCGTTGTAGTCTATGTATCTAAACTGTAAAATCCCCACTTGGTACAGGAATGCTATAGGAGGCCATATTGAAATGTTGTTGATGTCTAATACTTCTTCAGGTATTTGTATATGAATTTGGAGCACGGTCTTCCACACCAGAATTTACTCAGAAATTCTGGAACAGATGTGATGATAGTCTCTGCTCAGTAGTGTTTCATAATAGAAAAGACCTGAAAAACATGGGGGTTGGACCTGATGACCTTAAAGGTCCCTTCCTATTTTATGATTTTATTTTAAAATAGGTGTAACTGAATACTGTCTTTTAGACAATTTAGGAATTAAACCATTTTTATGTTTAAGAGGTTTGTTTTATTAAGACTCCTACTTGGAACAGTTAACAGAGAAATCATTACTTGAGGTAGTTTTTTCCACATTGTTGCCAGTCTGGACAGAAACTAACTTAGATATTTTTCCCTCTGAAAAGGCCCTTATCAGTGACAGAAAACCTGTTATATTTAATTAGGAACAGAAAGAACAGCAATTGGTATATTTAGCATAGCAAACATGATTTAACTTCTAAATGGCTAAAACTGTAATATTGAATAGGCTGCCATATCGCTATAGCAGTCTAGCTCACCCTGCATTTATTTGCAATAGAAGTGTAATACTATCTTTGACTGATAACTTTATTGGGTTGTTTTTTTTTCCTATAAATATCAAAAAAAGAAAGGGGAAAAACCCCCAAACAACCAACCCCAAACAAAAAAAGATAGGGCAAGGATGGTTATAATATATTTGGTGGAAGGAGACAGAATTTTTCTGTACCATAGTTGTTTTCATGTTAGAATAAATAGAAATATTTTGCATTTTATAAAAGTAGATTAACCACTTAGCCCATTTTGTCTATTTGGAGACTATTACTAATATGGATACATGATAGCCAACTGTTTTATTGTTCATATTCAGAGTAATTCTTAAATTACAAATGATATCAATTAGCTTTAATGTGTTTTCTGTTTGCTTATACCATCATCATATACGTCTCTTATGCTTTCTAATTTTCCATACCACTTCTGCTTATGAAGTTTTTCTTTCCTGCTCATTTTCTGTGCTTGACAGTGAAATTGTAAATCAGAATAAATGATCATATAAGCACATAGCAACTATGCAGGACTTTTGTCTCCTCTGTAGTATCTTGAAGAAAGATTAGTTTCCTGCAAGATAGCTTTTGAAACATAAATATCTGCAGGAAATGAAAGGGGATTATAGACAACCAGAGGCAAAAATGCAAAGAATTGTGCAAAAAAACCCTTCTTTACATACAGTCTGGGGTTTTATTTGTTTCCTCATCTTTCCTCAAGTGATGCTACGTATGTTTTAATTTCTGTTTTTTGGCTTTCTATAAGTATGTAAGTGGATTATGAACACAGTATTATCAAATATTTATACTGTATGTGGTAACTACTGTCTTGCAGTATTCAGGAAGCAGGTATCATCCTGTCAAGTGTAGGGCTGTTATTATTTTGTATTCTACTAACACCTTGAGTATATGTACTTATATAGCAGTTTGAACTAAACAGTGACAATCTTATTTTATAGAAATCTTTTTTAAAGAATAAAAAGCAAGCAGAAACAGCATAAAATGCTTTTCTCAATACAGTATAATCAAATTGTTGTCAAAACAACCAACACATGACATTTAGGGAAATACTGCTAAAAAAGTACTGCAGCTGCTTTTGAGGTAGCAGCCAATATAATTAGTGTCCCACACCTGTAGTATGAAATTCTGTTTGTATTTGAAAAGCTTTGATTTTATATAATGAGGTATTGTCAACATGTGATGTAAGTAGCAGTACCATCTTAAATGATTAACATGCTCAGACTTTATGCAGAGAAGTGGCATGTGAGATTCAGACTGTACATGAGGAAAAAATTCTTTACAATGAGGGTGGTAAAATACTGGCACAGGTTGCCCAGAGAGGTGGTGGATGCACAATCCCTGGATATTTTCAAGACCAGGCTGGATGTGGTTCTGAGCAATCTGATCTAACTCAATATGCCCCTGCTTATTGCAGGGGTGGTGGACTAGATGACTGTTGAAGGTCCCTTCTAGCCCAAACTATTCAATGATTGAGAGAAATATGTTTAACAAAGTTGCAAGGAATGAGCTGGAAAAAGCTTTGTTCTGCTTTTCCTTGTCAATCCTGAGGGCATGATTTACGAACAAGAGCTAATTTAGCTTTTTATTCTAATATTGAAAGCCCTAGGAACATGGGCGATTTTGCTATAGATAGATGCATTCCCAATGACTTTAGTTCAGACTTTTTAAGTGGCATATTCTCCTTCCTCTCATTTAGTATCCATCTTAGCAAAATATTGCTTCTTTACAAAAGCTTAGCCTGGTAGCTTGCCTGGAATGTGTTTCAAAGATTACTCTAGTTGGCATGAAAAGTGGCTTTTGTGCTCAGTGTGCACTAGTGAATATTCATGCAATCACCTGAAAGTTTTTCACTGCTTATCCAGGAAGGCATTTCATGCAGAGTAAATACCAAATAGGTTCTGTCACCAGCCTTCCTCCCCAATCTCTCCTAAGAAAGCTACTGCAGGGAGGTGAAGAAAGAACTTTTTGTTTTCTTTCAAAACCCCCAAAGAAACAAAATCTACATTTAGCATTCACGTGAAGACTTTTGGGAAAGACTCTGCCAACTTCAGTTCACTCATTGTTTGGTTCGTAATAATTCTAAGCCATATGGTTTTTTTAAACCTATTTAACTCGGGCTAGGTTGTTTTGGGAGAGTGCAATTATTCACATTCTTAAAAGGAGCACATATGTCCTGTTAGCCTTTTGCTCTAAAGCCAAGCCAGTTGTGTTTTAATTACAGTATCGTTGGTTGAAATTACAGTCATTAGTGTGCTTCTGATATTCAAACTCTTGATCATAGCTTTGAAAATATGCATCAAGGAAACAACACTGAGCCCATGATGAAAAGAATCCTATCAAAAAATGTAATCAGTTACATTTTAATAGCCTTTTAAAAATACAACAAATTTGCGTATGTTTTTCATTTCCTTTTTATCATTTAAAAGATTTTGTTCATATATAGCTATTAAATTAATTTGGGATTTGTTGATTACTAGTACTTCACAAATTCAGGATTTTAATCCATAAACTTTTTTTGTAATATTTTTTAACAGAAAATATTACTTCATTTAGTCTCTTCAGTATTTACAGATCTTCAAGCAATAGAAAAGCATAATAGGGAGGATCTGATGAAGCAGGGGGAGATGAGTTGAAGTTCTGTGTGGTTTTTTTTGTGGTGCGGAGTTTTTTCCCTTTTAGATCTTTCATGACACTATGGGCAATTATTGTTTACTTAGCTCTGAAATTTTTAATTTTCAAATAGACACTTAACGTGCTACAAGGCTTAAGTGTTTTATTTTTGCTTCTTATAGCTATTTTTGATAGCGTATTGTTTTTCATAATGAGTTGGGTTCAGTTGAGAGCATCAAAGGAATTTATTTTAAATCTGCATGTCCAGTAGACCTGATTCCAAATGCTGGGATTTGAATGCATTTTAAACATTGAATGCATTCAAAGCATTTCCAAATTCCTTGAATGCTGGGATTCTAAAACTTAAAGAAAATGAACTGAACCAGATTGTTCTGATAAAAAGGTAATAGCAGTACTTTTTTAGGGCAAAGATGTAGACATGCGTCCTTAATAACCAAATTCTGAAGGTGGTCCAGCTGCTGCCTGGGACAGCTGAAAATCCTTCTGTCTGTAAGAGGAAGGATTCTGCATCCAGCGACTGGCTAGGTCATTTTCCCATGTTGGGTTTTTCTAAAGTTAGAAGTGAGCAATTTTGCAGTTGTATTCCTCCCAGAAGTGGTAGCAGCTGAAAGCAAGAAAGACTCTTTCAACTGGAAGAAAGAAATTTATAATATAGGATTTAGGTATTCTTCTGTAAGACAATTGAAGAGAGATAGTTTGAAACTCTATACCAGGGAAATGTCTGTAGTGTGTCTCAGCTATTTTCAATGACAATCAGTGTATGCTCATCTGTTGCACTTTGAAAAATGGAGATCTGTGGTAGTTCTTCCTCACAGCTGGAGAAAGAGCCTAACTTAGCTGTATTACCTGACTATCACAATTCTGTGTGCATGTGGCTGTAGTTACTCTAATTTAGGTCATCGTTGCAGTTATAGCTGTTTTGGGTAGCCGTGATTCAGTTATTTAATTACAGCAGGTTCATTTGCTTCTGTAATAAATAGCCAGACTTAATCAGCAATCTTAGTAAGCGTTAGCTAGCTTTCACCAACTGCTCAGGTTCAAGCAGTTGGTAACAGACAATATGTTGCAGTGAAATATTTATTTTTCATGGTTGTATTGAGTAAGGGCTTAGAAAATTAGAGTTTCAACAAAACAAACAAAAAAAAAAGCAGACCTTAATTTTCCGGAACAGGCTTCATCTGGATAATTCAAGTTAGAGTGTTGCAATTCCAAAACTTGGGGTAGGCTGGAGAGAGAGCATTATTTCAGATAATGGTAAATTCAGCATGCTGTGTTTTTTCCTATAGTCACCTCTAATTTAAAGAGAAAATATTTTTCAGATTTTGGTTTTGGTATCACATTTGTCATTGAGTTTATATGAAAACAGTAAGAACAGCACTTAGGTTTTTCTGAGCTGTACTCTGCTGATCAGTAGAGTTACAAATGGTTTACGTAAAATGTAGGCAAGTCCTTATCGATCAAAATATGGGTAACATTTAACTGCTTCTAAAAAACAAATTGCAGAAGTGTCTGACACTGTTCAGGCCAGTTCATTGCTCCTGTTAAAACCCTCTTTTCTTTTCTGAGTGCTTTATTGGAAAAAAGGATGCTCCATGTTGATTTGCAAACATGCTGGATAGAATTTTTTATGGCTTTTGCCAGTTAAGGCATTCTGTGCTAGATATTGTTCTTAAGTACGCATACCTCAGTCTCTCCTACTGAGGGGAAGAGGCAAGGTTCTTGGTTGTGCTTTAATTCTTATCCTTAGAAAGAAAATTAAATTAAGGAATAATGTTGAGATTTCAAACATCTCTTACATGTTGTTTATCTCTTACAAGGGAGATAATCACCATGTAAAAAGAAAAGGAGAAGAAGAAACGTTTGCCAGATGTGCTTTTTGAGAATTATACACTTAAATAGCATCCCTTATGCTTTAGATCTTGCTCTCTGAGAGACAAGCATGAAAATTGAAGACTGTTCAATACGTCAGTGAGTGCCTTTCCCAAAGAACTGCGTGTTTGTTAGAATGAGTATGGCATGAGTCCTTGAGGCCTTGTATTTTCTTCCTTTTTCTTCTGTCTTTCTAGCAGTTTTGTCAACAGCTCATTGCTTTTTTCTTCATATTATGATGAACCCAGACTGGGAATTCCAATTTTCCTACTTGCCATTTGTGTTCAATATTTCTGCTATATTAAAAAAGGAAAAGAGAATACAGTTAGAAAGACATTGTAATCTTTTTAGTCACACAAAACTTTTTTCTTTTCCTGCTTAAGTTGCCCTTTCCAAACAGATCTTTGATTCTGGTTTAAAGCAGGCAATGCCGCATGTCAAATAAATTAGTTTGTTATTGTCTTTCAAGTAAATGAAAAGTAATTGGATTAATGTAATAGTTTAATGTTAGTAAAGTAGTTATTATAAAGCTGGAGTCTATTACTGGCCTTAGGTTAATAAGAATAGAGACACTCAGGTTTGAGATGACAGAAACAGTAAAGACCTTGTTGAGTGTTAGAGGCATATTCAAAAAAAGAAGCAGCTAAGTTTTAAGAGGAGGAAATAAATAACTGGAAAACTTAGGCAGCTTGGTTTAATGCTTATTTTACTTATCACTCAACTTTGTCATATTTAGGTTGCTTCTTTGGGACTGTGATGATCGGAGCTACAGCTACTACATTGAGGTTTCAACAAATCAGCAGCAGTGGACTATGGTGGCCGATCGCACAAAAATTTCCTGCAAGTAAGTTTAATTTTTTCCACTTATTTGCACAAAGTCAGAACTGAAACCTGTTGCTGGGTTTGGGTTGTTGAGGTTTTTTATTTGTCCTTTTGTTCAATATTTACATAGATGACTTTTTGATTGTGAAAAGGATGATCATTAGATAACCTGTAGATTGTGAACTTTAGACCCTTGAATAGAACTTTTAAGAGGTAACAGCTTCTAGTGTGGTTGAGTATTGAGACTTTCAGATCAAAATCAAGTTCTGAAGGTCCACATCAGTACTGGATCTTAAAAAACAATCAGTTCGATTGTTCATTCTCAGAAGCAGTCTGCCTCCCATATCCTTGGTTTTGTGATCACTGGAAGTTAAACCATGTTTCTCTGAAGTCCACGAGTTTATTGTGACCTTGGTGTCAGATCACCCTGCCTTGAGAAACCTGGTAGGAGAGGAAATAGAGTATGCTTGGTAAAAATTTTCTTGTTCAAATGTCCTTCTGTCTTATCAAAGCACATAAATGTATTGTAGGATATTTGAAGGGATAGGGAGAGTGAGGGTAGGGACCAAATCATAACAGATTAAACAGTTACCTAAGCTTAACCTTGTCTCTGTTCAAAAGCAGAGTGCCTGACTTGCATGCACTGACCACTCTACTTTTGAACAGAACTCTTCCTTAGAAAAAATGCTTCTTAAAAAGCAATTAAAGTGAAAAATTGTTTCATTTTCATTCGTATACTTAAATCAGAAGAAATAATGAGTGAATACTCTTCACATGTATTCTCTCTATTGGCTTTTCTGCAATTATTTGGTGTGCTGATAAAACCTATTCTTCTAGTATGGAAGAATAATGCAGTGTTGATAGTCATCTTAAACCATTTGATAGCTTAAATAACAAGTAAAGAATTACCCAGATACTTAAATCCCATTCTCATGGAACTGAAAAGATCTGCAAATTTATACAACACGTATCCCAAAGACAGGTCTGCTCAGCAGTCAGTGAATGGATAGGATATGTTCTCCTGGCTGATCCCCAGGGAAGGCAGACTTCCAAAAATCTTATTTCCCGCTTTTTCACTGAGTCATTTTCCATAACATATGCTTTCCTTCCTGGGACAAA
Source organism: Bolborhynchus lineola (assembly GCA_025448015.1). Taxonomy (NCBI): domain Eukaryota; kingdom Metazoa; phylum Chordata; class Aves; order Psittaciformes; family Psittacidae; genus Bolborhynchus; species Bolborhynchus lineola. Next base: position 6,459 of record JAOEHX010064692.1, on the reverse strand, counting down.
GCTGAAGTCATCAGCTCATCTGGGGACATCCCCACCCATCCTGTATTTGTGCTAACTGAAAAAAAAATGGATTTCACAAATTCAGAGACATAGCTCAGTTTGTCACGTAGAGCGAGAGTTATTCAGTCCTTTCTAGCAATGCTGCTGGTACTCATTTTTCTAAAGTTGATATTCCATCTCTTAAGAAATAATACAATTCAAAGAGGGGTTGCAATGCTGTCTAGACAAGTTGGTGAAGAACTTGACATGTCCTTTCACTGTCTGTAAAGGGCAGGGTATTGATGAGCAGAAAACCTGGGTTCTGCCTGCAGGTCTGGAGAAAGAGTAAAGAAGATTTAGTCATTCTCAGAGGCAACTCAGCATAGTAGATGAATTTCATCTTTTTGTCTGCCTACAGCAGTGGGAAAACTGAAAGGCTGAAGCCACAAAAGAGAGAGACTCAGAGTCTTTTTGCATGTTTTCTTGTACATTTTGATACTAATAGCCTGTAGCAGTCAAAAGGAGCACTCGCTTAAGTGCGTACAGTGCAGGTAGAATTGCTGATTGACTGCCCAGTTCAAATATGTACTCACCCTGTTCAAACCACTTTTTTTTTAAAGAAAAGCCTTGGAAAAGTATAGGTGCATCCCTGAAATAAAGATAGATACCTTCTCATAGTTTTCTTCAGTATTTTGGTTCAAAACAGGTGCTCTGGAAGTTCTCTAAGCTGTGGCTTCAATAATTATATTCATGTGTATTAGAGAATTGTATTTTGCCTGATTTCTGGCTTTGACAGACGTGCGTCCAGCTGGCAGAAAGCCAGTCTTTCATCTTGAAGCCTACATATCTACAGTGTCCCAGCACTGTCTGTAATGCCTGCTCTCTAAACAAATACAGTGACCTAGTCCTGAAGCTTACAATTACAAAAGTTCAGTGGACTCCAGAACAATTCAATTTAACAAGGACTAGAAAAATTTAAAGGAAAAGCAGCAATTTATAAAAAAATCTGACTCCTCTTTGAAAGTTTTCTGTCCTCTGCAGTTACATTTAAATACTATCTCATCTGTAACTGAGATAAGTAAAAAGTTTGTGTCGTAACCTCTTATCCCCCCTCCCAGTTTTCAGGTGATTTCTTTGCATTCAACAGCACTTTTTCATGTTCAGTTTAAATCTCTTGCACTTTATGATCAGCAGATTGGATGGGGTATTTTTTCAGTCAGACCACCACAAAAAAAGAAAATGCTTTAAATTTGTTTAACTTGCAGAAGTACTGAAATTACTTCAGCCCAAAAACTTATTGAATTGTAATGGCAGGTAGATAACTCTAAATACTAAATAAATATGTGTATCATATAAAAAATATGTACAGTAATATATGTATATTTAAATATTAATTATGTAAATTAGATATATGTAAAATACTGTATAACTTCCAAATGTTAGGACTGGTCTGTAAAGTAACAGAGGATCATAATTACATACCGTCAGAGCTGGACCACTTTTATTTTACAAAAAATACAGAAACATTGTACTATGACCTAAAAAACCCTGCTATTAGTGCTCAAAATCAGTTAATGTAGAATGGAAGAGACATCATCATTGAGTGACACATGCACTGAGTGTAAAGACCCTCATTTAAAATTGTTGGGCAAGGTTTCGATCTGTTGATGGAAACAAGAGAAGAAAATTGAAGCAGTCACTGGTAGGAATATGTGAAGAGCTGACTTTTTTTTTAATTAATTTCTATAATTTTATAAAAAACGCAGTTGAAAGCAAATTGAAAATATAGGGATTTGCCACAAAAACAAGCAAGTTATTTTTGTTTTATGTAATTTTAACATCAATAACAAGCAGAGGAGTTGAATAGCTGGATTTTAATCAAAATTAAAAGATGCTGTAGTAAGGCAGAGGTGGTGCAGTTTGTCTAATTTGCTGTCTCATAGTATAATGGTAAAGATACTATTGCTGAATGCTGGGTTCCTATCTCTGTCCTTCCTCTTACCATAATTACAGTGGTATTTTATGTGAACAGCTTCAACAGAGAAATCTACAAATGAATGCCTTTTAGTCAAGTCATTTAGGCACTCCCCAAAGAAAAGCAAGAATCAAACTCATGCACTGTGTCTGTATTTGACTCACCATCAGGTTAAGGCAAACAGTTAAAGATTTCCCGTGTTCATTAATTTGCCTTAACCAGACTACAGCATAATGGGGTGGAAGCTACGCTAACCTTTGTTTTCTGTATGTTAAGGAATATTGCAGCCCTCTCTAACCTGGAAGAAACAAACCAAATCCTTTGCTAATGTGGTCAAAGTCTGTAACTACTTTTTCTCTTGGCCAAATTCTAATTTTTTTTTGATGAATTCTTGGACATAGCAGCCTAAAAGGGTCTAATCCTACAGAGCTATAAAAATTGTCTTGGGCTTGTGTGTTTTTGTTTAAAGAAAATGAGAAGAATACATGTCCTTGTGTGGGACTATGATTGCTGGTTTCATTACAAGTACTTCTCAGCAGTAGTCAGTTAAGAATCATGATACTTGTATTTGTGTCAGTTTAAAATATTCTTTCCAAAACGTATACTCTGAACTATGTCTGTTTCTCTTACGAATTTTCAAGATGTGAGTACAGTCTAAGTGGCTGATGAGGTGTTGAAGTAGCAGTTTTACCTTTTCTGGTATTAGTTCTGTGTTTAATATGCTACAGAAGACTCCAGAAAAATAACTTGCTTGCTTTTCTGTGTTTAATACGCTGCAGTAGCAAATGAAAGTGGATTGAATTAAAATGCAGAGAATTTCACTGAAGCCCACATTTGTAAAGGTAGAATACTTGCAATGAGAAAATTTACTTTGCCAGTAATACTCTCTGTTCACTTTCCCGTCTTCAAAGACATGTGGGTAAGAGTTGTTTCCTTTGCTGTTTGCTGCCTGGCTTTCTATCTACCCAGTCTTTGGGTGTTATAGTCCTCTGTGAAAGTCATTTGTGTGCTGTCTTACAAGTGTCCTGTGAGATCTCCAAATCATTTTGCTGAATCCCTGTCACAAGGCGTAGGATGGACCATAAAGGTAGCAAACACACACCTCAACAGACACCTTTGATGATCAGTAAATGGCAAACAAAATTATGAGAAAGAAAATTAAATTATATTTGAATATTATATATTGGTTTTGACAATGTACTGAAGCATGAACTTCCCCTTTAAGCTATCGGTATGCTGCTTTGGATTGTTTTAATGGCATTTTCAATGTAGTATTTTGTGTAAATTAATAATTCAGGGCTCAAAGACAGGAACTGACAGGCTACTCCTAACCTCCTCTTCTCCCAGTTTTAAAAGGCTGAAAACAGAAACAGGATGTCTGTTATCTTCACAGGGGAAGCTTGCATACCTTCCCTAAGTGAAAGCCAATTAGTGCATGCTGATTGTGTAATTGTCAGTTTTCAAATGCTCTACAGAGGCTATTTTTTTTGCTTTCCACAATAAGCTGTTTTTCTCTACACAGTATGACAGTAATGAAAAACAGTAATGTTCCCTTCTATTTTTTAAAACATTTATGATAAGTGGGCTCGAGCATGTTGGCATTAAACAGTAGAGACCTGAACTTGTTACAGGAATTTGCTGACATAGAGTGTGAAAGTCAAATGAAAAACAGAAGATACGAAAGGCCAAGAAGGAATTAGACCTCAGAGTTAATAACACTTTTGATAAAATAAGCCATGTAAAGACAAATACAAAACTGGCTATCACAACACGTATCAACTCAGTATCATGCTTTAAAGTTCTCTTGTGTACTTTCTGTGAAATGGATCTAAGTCATTGGCAGCAGACCCACCATGTTCAATTCCCACCAGTAAAAAAGGATTTTATACTCTGGTAGACTTTGGGATAAAATATATGTTGTTTATTGGTGGGCAGTTTTACAGCAGTTGGTTTTATCTGTCTGAAACAGTTTTATGAAGAGCATGATAAAATTTTCAGACGTTTTATAACATATTGCATTATATCTTTTTCTTCCACTGATGGACTTGCTGTTTGTTATTCAGAGTATTCTGCTGACATGACAAATGTTTACAGACTTCCAAACTGAATTTCATGTTTCCACTGCTTATTATCTTTCTGTCATATAATAGCTATTCCAAATCCTAAATTCACAGCTCAGTTCCCCTCAAGTTTTTTTCTATACTTTTTGTAGGATTGTAATTAGTACTTTCACATGAAAAGCCCTGTGGGGTGTGGGTGTCTTCTGATTTTTCAAGAACAATTTTCAACTTTGAGGTTTACTACTCTTGTCCACAGTTTCATATTTCCATCCTATGATGTATTATGTGCATTTCCAGTTTAAAAGCACTGCTGTATTTGCTTTGATAATAAATCAAAGAATGCCTAAAGAGATCTAGGTCATGCCTCTGAAAAGTTCTAGATCACTTTTCAAATGTACAGAAAAGTGTTTCTCCTGTTGTCCAAGGATTTCAAGTGAGAAAATACTTCTGCTTTACACCATGCTAGTGTAGGCAAACTCAATTTGGAAATTTTTTTTATGCGTATACTTTTGTGAAAACAGGCTAATACCTATCATAATGTGATTATTTCTTTCTCTATAGATATAATGTTTGAAATATGTGAATTCCTTTCCTTGTAACTGCACATGGCACACTTCATCCTGTTTTACATGAAGTTAATTTCACAGCAAAACTTGTCTTGTACCTGTTCTGTCAAACTGTGTATTTCAACCATAGTTCTTCCTATTTTGCATGGAGCCAATTTCACAGCAACTCTGTGAGATTCAAATGCCTTCTCCAGAGTTCCTGAACTCACTGTATCCACAGTGGTACAATACAAAGATGAAACATATACGAGCAAGATGTCTGGGAAATTACGACATTGTTAAGCTCAATTTCAGGTCTCGCTTCACAAAAACAATCTGAGGGTTTTCATTAATCCATTCATTATGCCGCTAGTAATGCTTACTGGAGTAAGTCAGACAGATATAAAGGGTCATTTTGTGTAATTATTGAGTTTAAAAGCCCTGAACGATAGAGGCATTGAAGTGCATGTGTTTCCTTGTGTTTATATGCTCCTATTTTGAAAGATTCTAATAGGCAAAGAAGAAAGGGGCTCCAGCTTCACAGGCCTGCCTTATTAAGCACGAAGAATTAAGATTTCACAGAGAGAAACCAGATTTGTATTCCATTTCAAAGTGTTAGGTGCCTCTCAGAAGTGTGGAAACTGCATCTAACATTTCATTTGGTAGCTTTTATTTTAGCTGAGTCTAAATTGATTGAAGAAAGATCTAGCTTCTTTTAAATTATGTTTCTTAATCGTAATTCAGGATAACAAAAAGGTTTTCAAGCTATTAACTTGTCTCTCCCCCCACCCCCGCTTCTACCTTCAGTTCTTTGTGGTTGCTTTTCAGTAACAAATATGCGTGGATCTTTTGAATGAGCCTTGAAGAGAGTAGCAAGGGCTTGGAAAGTGCAGTGTCTTAGGCTCCCTTGAATGTTTTGCCATACGTTTATTTCCTTTCAGGTCCGTATGTGCTCTATTCACTGAAGTTTTGCTTTGCTCTGTTTTGGTTTGCTCCTTTTGCCATATGGCTGGGATGTCCTCAGCTCTTCTTCAGGCATGTTGCTGTAAGGAGAGTGTAGAAAACATCAAAGTAATTTACAACAGTTTGGATGTTAGCTCAGTTCTGCCTTAGAGAAAATAAGCAATACCAAATAATACCCATATTATAGGTACCTGTTTCTTCTAGGTATTGGATTTTTCTCAAATGCTATTGTAAACTTGAATGTCTCTTCAGAGGCCAGTGAAAAATATCAAGCTAATGATACAAGTAATGTATGTATTATTACTTGATAATATATAATCTAGAAAAAAAACTTTTATATATTTTTCCAAAGCAGTGGTAATTATGTGAAAAATATCTGCTGCAGACTTCTACTTAAAAATCAAAGCATTTTTTTCATGAACTAATATTCATTATTGTAATTATTTTTATTATTACATGAAAGTTTCAGTAGACATCACTTTCCAATCATAGAATCATAGACTAGGTAGGGTTGGAAAGGACCTTAAAATCATCTAGTTCCATTCCCCATGCCATGGGCAGGGACATCTCCCACTAAACCGTGCCACTCAAGACTGTGTCCAACCTGGCCTTGACTACTGCTAGGGATGGAGCACTCACATCTTCCTTGGGCAACCCATTCCAATGCCTCACCACCCTTACAGTAAAGAACTTCTCTATAGCATCCCTATAGCCCCCCTTCAAATACTGGAAAGCTGCACTCAGGTCTCCACGCAGCCTTCTCTTCTCCAGGATGAACAGACCCAACTTTCTCATCCTGTCTTCATAGTTGGAGGTGCTCCAGTCCCCTGATCATCCTCGTGGCCCTCCTCTGCACTTGTTCCAACAGTTCCACGTCCTTCTTATGTTGAGGACACCAGAACTGCACACAATACTCCAAGTGAGGTTTCCTGAGAGC
>JAOEHX010064687.1:0-10568 GCA_025448015.1 Bolborhynchus lineola | reverse complement strand
CTGCACACAGTACTCCAAGTGAGGTCTCAGGAGAGCAGAGTAGAGGGGCAGGATCACCTCCCTCGACCTGCTGGTCAAGCTTCTTTTGATGCAGCCCAGGTTGTGGTTGGTTTTCTGGGCTGCGAGCACACACTGCAGCCGCCTCATGTTCATTTTTTCATCAACCAACACCCCCAAGTCCTTCTGCACAGGGCTGCTCTGAATCTTTTCAAAAGCCTCCTAGTCAGTAATAGAACCTTGAGTATAGCATCTCCTCCAGCTGACATGTGACTTGATATGTTTTTCTCACACCCATTCTGTACCTCTGCTTAGTGATTTTGGGTGATGCCAAGAGCACACTGAAAATAACTACCTGCAAAGAAAGCACTGGAGTTTATTGTGCCTATATAAGCTTTTGACATGCTATAATAAGACTCAGAAATACAATTTTTTTACCAGCATCTTGTCTGAACAAAACTTCCTTTCTTATGCCATAACAATTGACATATAAGCACTCCAAGTGTTTCCATTAGCACCATTAGGATAATCGCTTTCCAATGCTGTAGGGATTTCATCCCTACCTCTCATTTCTTCTCTTTGCTAAAATAGTTTGAGGTCCTTAAATCTTCTGGCTACCTTGGCAACAATCACTGCAAGAAAAAGTGAAAAAAATCTCAGTCCCTCCAACCTTATAAGTACTTGAGAGAATACAAACAACGCATGAAACAGCACAGCATGGGGAGCAATCTTGACATATTTTGTCTACAAACTACAGGGTAAATAGAGGTACCTTATCAAGTGTAGTTACCTTATACCAGGAGTAAATGTCAAAGTCAAGGTTCTTGTGCTAGAAAAAGTTTAATTTACCAGAGAGCTACAGGACACACAGAAGTCACTGTGCAATGCCGTGTTGAGGTAATTCATGACTTGTGTTGTCATTGGTCACATGAGTGATGAAGAACTGATTAGACCTTTTCAAGCTCCTTTGGAGCTAAGATAACACAGGATCAATTTGTACACTAGATATGGCATTTAAGGGCATGGTCTTACTATGGGCTCATGAGCAGCAAAAACCAGGGAGTAGATTAGTACTTTCACTATCTCTGTCTGCTGTATATGTGCCTTAGAGAAACAATAATTTCTTTAAAGTCGTTCAGCTCTTGCAGTAGTTCTCCTGGTCACACAATGATTAGAAGTCAAATGCAAGCCTTTAGCAATATCTTATACATTCCTGCTTGTAGCACATGCAAGGCCTCCCTTTCCACAAGTGTATTTATATGCAGAAGCATCCCGTGCCTTCAAGGGTTACAAAGCACATATAACCTGTGGTCACCAGAATTTGGCCCCAGATTCAATTCCTGTTGCTAAGAAGGTCATGCACGTGCTGCAGACATTAGGAGCCTGCCAGAGGCCTACGCAGTGTTGTGAGCAGTTAATTAAAATCATGTATTTAGACACATTAGCACTTCCTTCTGTGTGTAAGTGTGTGAGATCTGCAGGAGGGGAAGTGTTAATCTGCTAGCAGCAACTGCATCATGTGTATAGATCTTATCACAGTGTCTTCACTTTTCCTTTCAGTCTTTTACTGAAAGCTTTCAAACTTCTTACCCCTCCAAGCCTGAATCCCAACATATATTTTATTCATGCAAAACAAGGTCTTGTCAAGTGGGTCTACTAACCTTGCTTATAGAACACATCATGAATTTGCAAAACTCAAAGTAGATGGACCACATTAAAATAAATGCAAAATCCTTGTCATAGTACTGTATAATTTATTAATTTTCCTAAAAATTAATGTTAATTTGAAGAAATCAAAGAAGATAAAAAGTCCAACATTTTTTAAAAAAAACTTTTTACTTTCAGCAGTGGATATCACTGATGGGATTACTCAGTATCGAAACGGTTCTGTTTGTATTTGGCTCCTGATGTTATCAGTAGAAGAAATTGAGTTGGAAAAAAAGTGTTTCTGATGGCACATAAGAACCAGAAGTTAATGACAGAGGAATGGTTTAAGGAGCAGCTGCCTGTGATAACATTTTATTGGATTTCAGATCTGAACATGAGACTTTTGAAATGTAATGGAGCACAGGAGATTTCATGGAAAGTTGTTGTGATGACAAATCATTAATCAGTTTTGCTCTGAATCAGATATGTTGGTCATAATACAGAAATCAGAGGAGTATTTCCTGGTATCAACATCCAGCATCAACATTTTTCATGATTCTGGCTTCAAGTTGTACTAAAACTCATTATTACAGAAAGGGACCATGTATAGAAGTTCCTTTAAAATGAATGTTTTTTGTAAAAGCAATTTTAATCAGAGTGAAATAGATACCATTGAACAAAATAGGGTTATGATAGCCACTATGTTTTATCAATGAATGCTTAGATACTATTTGATATCTTGTGTTTAGTTTTTGAGCTTGTACTGTTGTGTTTATTTTTTTTATTTTGAAATTATTATTTGTTATAGATGAAAGCGGAAAACTGTTATTTGCTAGAAATATAATTGACTTGATGTTGTGCAGCAGTCAGGTCACAAAGTGAAAACATTCTTGGAACTGATCCGCAAATAGTGCTTGCTTTCCAATTGAACGTTTTTGGCTTCTACTATTGTGGTCTCATTGCTTTACAAGCTAATTGGTTTCAAACCTGCTTAGAACAGGAAAACCTAACATACTCAAAGGTTAGCTGTTTCCTCCACTCAGTATGGTTAGAACACAAATTTACAGAAGCTGAAGGACTGAAAAAAAGCTGGGTGATTGACATAAAAAGCCATTTAACATTTATCAATGCTTAACAGTTTTTGCACTGCAATACAGTGAATGAGTATAAAGAACATCTCAACAGACCAGAATACATGCTCAGGATTATCTAATTCATCTATATATTTGGACTCCATAAAAGAGTTCAGCAAAAACCCAAAAAAATGCGCCTGCTAGAGGTGTTACAGGTGGTTGGAACGTTAGGGGAAAGAATTGACTGAAATGTTATTGATGGAGTAGGCTGAAAATGCATCAGAAGTTCCACCCTCTGCTATCAGCTTCAATGTGAAGTGATGTTGACAGTGGAACTGGTGCTGAGAAGAAATGTCTCCTGAATTCCAACCCCAAACCTCAACAATTCACTGTCATTCATAGGAGAAAACACAAGCAAATTATTTCTGACAAATAAAAATTCCCTTCCTCCCCCTCACAGGCCTCGCTAAGTTTAGAATGAAGAAAAAAATCTTTTGTGAGAAACAGTTTTTTGGATGATGAAAGGAAAAACTTCAAAGGAAAAAGGGTAAGAGGAGAAAAATAGATGCTCCAGTGTTTCTGATAATTTCCTCTAAGTCTTCAAGAGAAAACTACATGTGAAATGTTGCCATCATTAAATGACATAATATTGTCCTCTTTCAGTACGTAGCTCTCCAAAGCATAACCAAATACACTACCATATGACATTGTGAGGATAAACTGGTTTTGTGAGGTTATAAATAAATCTAGGCTGAGAGGAGCTTACAAGAATATGGTTTTATTTACAACAACAATCTACATGATCTGGAAGAGAACTTTTTACCACAGCCACTGACTGACATCCGTCTGCTGTGGGACTAGGAGCACTAAGAAAAGACCAAACATGAAACTATTTTTTGTGAAGCATTAAATTATTGTTAGAAAGACTTTAGAATGTCTTTACAACTGAGTCCTTATTTGGACTTTAAGGTGGAGGAAAAGCACAGGTTTGGTTGAATGAGTACTTCTAATACTTCGTCAGTTTGAGTCATTTATAGCACTTCACTTTCATTCTCCAGTCAATAGTAAAGAACATATCCACTGTTTAAAGCAAGACGGCCTTCTGGGGACAAGCAGCCTTAGCACAGATCTGCCATTCTACCAGGATCTGATCTGTGCTTATTTTAACTGTGGGAGATGATAAATTAGCTTTCTATGAGATTGAGTTAGTTTGTTAGTAATTCCTGTCCATGGAAACAAAGAATAGCTGGAGTCAAGGAAAATCTATAAAAGCAATGGTGTTGAAATAGGTAATGGTTCATCTTGTGCTGGGATTAGGGCAGTTTCCCTTTCTGACTATCAGCACTCAGGTAAACAAAGCATCATGCTGCTTCTGAAAGCAAAACCAGACTGAATTTATGTAATAGATAGATATCTCAAAAACTCATTTGACTGCAAACATTGCAGAGATGGAAAAACTTAAACAATGCCCCCAACTGGGCTTTTGGTGACTATATTTTTGTTTCGATTTAGATTAGATATTAGGAAGAAATTCTGCTCTACGAGGGTGGTGAGGCGCTGGAGCAGGTTGCCCAGAGAAGCTGTGGCTTCCAACCTGAAACATTTTATGATTTGACTCTATGATTCTATAATTCTATATAAGAGCTTTGGTATATGTCTTTTTTCGGAAGTATTGATTATTTTTATATTCTGAATGAGTGATTTTCAGAGCTGTACGTCACCTACATCTCAGAACTAGCTCTATCATATGTATGCTTGATGCAGTTTAGATGTATTACTTAGTTTGTGAAGTCATGTGTATAAAGCAGAAAACAAGTTTTCACACCTTTTCAGGTCACTTTCTACAGAAAGGAAGCCAAACCTCTGACTTCCTGAGAAAAGAAAGGAAAAAAATATAAAGTGAGACAACTTTAACGTCCTCTTGTACCGGTAATCTTACATGGCAGTGCGACTGACAGCCATTTTTCAAAAGGTCAACTATTAATCTTCCAGGTCACCATATTAAAAAAAAAACAGTAATTCAAATGAGTTTTTGAGATCTGTAAGCATAAGAACAAAATTAATCAGTGATCTCTTGAAAATAACTCAGTCTGCGCAATAGTCCACCATCAGAATCTTGTTTTCATAGAATCATAGAATGGTTGGAAAGGACCTTGAGATTGTATCTAGTTTTGTAGGACTTTTTTCTAGTTTTCAGGAACACCTGAAACTTCTCTGAATTATTTTATCACCTTAGAACATGTGAGGTCCCAGAAAGTCTTCATCCTGAGAAGGAAATAACTCTTCCTTCCTCACCTGTGGCTACAAAGCCTTCTCCTTTCCCACTCTGTGACCTGTCAGAGATACTGTCACCACCCTATTTCCCCAAGAACAGAGAAGTTACTCATCTTCTCTTTGGGTGAGAGAAAAGGTTAGAAAAACACACAGGGTAAATTGACTCACTCATAAAAGACAGAGCTATGTGTGTAAAATACTGTACAGTGAAATACCATTGCACACTTCTACTGGAAACGAAAGATTTGCTTGTTAGCAAGTGACTGATGCTACAGGCTGTCTTGTTTGTGTGATCATATGCAAGAAACAGGAAAATTCCCTCAGTTTCTCTCATCCAGGTGCACCATCTTAGAAAGGAAAGGCTTTTCCATCTCCTCCACAATTTGTACTGTACCTCACTTTTTCCACTGTTCTTCCTACAAATTAAAAATATCAGGTGATGAGTGTTTTTATAAATGAGAAGATTGGTATCATTGGAAATTTCTGAACTCACCACTGTGGTAGTAAATCAGTTGACAAAGCAAAAGGTTTAATGTAGTGGAAATGCCATTAGTGGAGGATAGGCTTTTAAACAAAAGTACAAACTTGTCACTGGAAATATGTCTCTCAAGCCTTGGATTGAGAATGCTTTAGTTTGATGTGAGTTCACACGTAAGACTTTGGGCCTGGCCATCTTCTTTCAGCTTACAACTCCAGAGGTGGTCATCTTCTTGGAGGTCTTGAATTTATCACACAGAGGCTTGCACCTCCCCTTGGAGGTATCCAGGGAGTTACAAAATGAAAACAGTTTGAAGAGCATTGATTTAGACTGTTACAAAAGAGCCCAACAGAGGCTCAGACACCCTGGCTATGTTCTGTTATCCTCAAGAAAACCCTTCCTGCCAGGGGAACTAAACTGAGCCAATAAATGACCATTCATAGCCAATAGGGAGAAAATTAAAAAGGCAGGAGAAAAGTGCTGTTAGTTGGAAGACTTAAAATACCTTTACTGGTGCAGAGTATCTTTGCATGAACATTTCTTTAGCCAAGGAGCAGCTCTCAATCCTTGTTACACAATTCAGTGAGGCATAATTCCCTTAATACAAAGACAGGCAAAACAAAACACCAGTGAATCAGAAAAGTATCTGACTGAGAACAGGGATCTCTGCAATCTGGAATTTATACTGAAGGTCCAATTGTAGGTTAGTAAAACAGCACACGGAAACCCTCCACTTTCATTTTGTATCCCTTGCCATTTCTACTTGGTAGATGAGAGAAGAAATGTTTGCATTAATTAGTGCATAGACTTGAGGGCCGGTACTCCTGGGTTATTTTCCAAGCCCTGGCACTGATTTACTGTTGTCCAATCCTTGCTTATATTGAAATAACATTTACTGAACTGGTTCTAGAGTGCTTTAGGCTATAGTAATTTAAGCACAGTTTAGCTGAATGGAGTGAGACATTACGGAAGTAGTACACTGCCCACAGCCAATAGCGCTCTTTTGCAGTAAATCATAGTTGTAGCAACCTTTAAAACCAAAACTTTTGTAATTGACTCACCAAAAGGTACACACATTTGAACAAGAGTTTCTGGGCATGAGTCTTATCCTGTGTGACCCACTATCTTGTGTGATCCACCTCTCTACCCTGTTTTCTCAGGTACCAAGTCTCAAATTCAAAAGCTTTTTTTTCTCACTTCAATTTGTTTGGTATATTCTTTATTAATGTACCATGATAGTAGTTTGAATTTTCATCTTTGAAGAATTCTGTCTCATTGGAACAAAGTGGCAATTCAAAAAATAAACTCAAAAGCAGCTCAGGTTGCACATTTACTTGTTTTGACAAGACCAAATGAGACCAGACACTTAGAAGGATCAAACTAGGGTTAGTGAAATATTCTAGTGGCACAAATATGGAATTGAACCAAGGATGTAGTGAAAGAAGAGAATATTAGAAGTTCATCTGGACAACAGTTATTCATAACTATATTTTTTGCAAAGAACTGTGTGTCCTTCTGTTGAATCTGATACAGAAGGAGGGATCTGAGCATGTCCGTCACTGTCAGAGTACTCCGAGACAACACTGAGATTTGGCCAAATAAAAGGCAAGCCAAAATTGTATTAGCTAAGAAGCTGAAAGTATAGTGCATATAGTTAATGTGTTCAGTTTCCATCACCTCTGGTCATTCTAGGTAAAGGGTGCTACTGGAGACAGGTAAAGGATACTACTGAGAGAGGGAGAATTGCTCTATTTCTCCCAGAATTTCCCAGATAATGCAGTGAAAAGACATGTATGCACTAAATTTAATGTTTTGCGGCTATTCAGGCTTACTGCACATGTGCACAGAATGTGGTTAATACTTGAGCAGTAAGTCTGACACCTCCAGGTGTCCAGAGAGGTCATGTTTCTGGGAAGTACTGGACCAAGTAGATCTGGACCAAGTAGATATTGAGCTCAACATGTCCTGTGGAAAGACCTAAGATTTTTGAACCCAGTTTTGTTAGAATTAATACACAGTGGGTTTAAGTGAGTCAGGAATCCTGGATGCCTGTATAAATGCACACATTTTTATGAAATACAGGATGCGTTCACTGAAACCAATAATAAGTGAAAAGAGAGTTTCACTTGTACAAGGAGCCTGGAAGTTTTGGTTTGTTTAGTATACAAAAATTTATGTTGAGAAGGGATGCCATTGCTGCCTGTTAGTGCAACAGGGTATATTTAATGGAGAAAATCAATTATTAAAGCTATAAAACCATCTCAGCACAAGGCTGATTGCATGAAAACTGACCATGCTTGACTCAAGGCTGGATACTGGTTGCAAGTTTCTAATTGCCAGAGGAAGGAGTTTCCTGGAACAATGGGAACAGTAGGACTGAAAAAAAGACTTACTGTTCTCACAGTACTGCTTAATGTATTTGGGAGCAAGACTGCGTGCCAAAGAGTGCCTGTGACAGCCAGATCAATACAATCAAGATCCTGAAGTCACATAGACTAAAAGGTAAGCAGGGATTTGTGTGCAGTAGGGCTCACATCCAGACGACGAACAAGTAGTATCACATGCATTGGTTTCAGCACAGCTTCAAGGGTTTCAGGTACTTCCACAGTGGAATTCAGAACTACAGCATCTCTTCAATACGGCTTTTCAAGTCTGTAAAGTCAATCACTCAAAGAGATCTTTCAACTTCAATAAGCAACAGGCTGAGTTTCTGAAATCTGAGTTCGAGTGGTCAGTCTGTAGAGTTTTGACTGATTTGCATTAAGAATCTGACAGTTCAATGACAGTTCAAGCTTTTTTTTCTTTTATTTATTTTTTAAAATCCTTTTTAACTAGACTTACCAGCAAAGAAATCTGAAAATAAGTTGTATGATTTCCATATTTTCCTAAGCAATATGGCACATATATACCAATTCAGCAAAAAACTGAAGGCAGAGCTAGCATGCAGAACAAACAGAAAAACCTAAACATTCATCATGCTTTGCCTGCTGTAAACAAATGTAAAATGTGATTTCAGACATGAGATCTTTCTGTCATTTTTTCCCTAAACTTCTTCCTATGCACAATATTTCTTTTTATTTCACTGAGTTGCATTTCTGTAACTGAGCTCAGGGTCTGTGAAGTTTAGAAATACTTTGTCCCAAAGTATAAAGGCAAAAACTCCTCCATAACTCCTTTGCTGACTTTTTTCCAGAGGATTTCTTTCCTGCATCTTAGAAAAAATGACCTAACAATGTATACATTGGTATGGGAGCATCCCATTACACAGAAAAAGGCTTTTAAAGAATATATATCCAGCCTTAAGTATAGTTCAATCATAGAATCACAGGATGGAAGGGACCTCGAGAGCCTATTGACAATCCAACAGAAAAAAGCATTTTTCTATTGAATGTTGTTCAGTCAAAACTAGAATATTTCACCTGGCTTAATCATGACAACACCTTCTCCTGCTCCTTTGGATTTACTCCTCTTCCTGGTTTTGCAAGATACAAAGTGCGAATATTTGTTGATAAATAATTACTGAAATGTCCATCAATAATGTTGCAACCTATAACTATATATCATGTTTTGATAGAGGACTCTGCTCTTTAGTCCTCTTTTGATCCTTTCTCCACATAAAAACCCCTGAAGCTCAACATAAAGAACTGAATGTGTTGCAATGAAAAGTACCAAGCCAGCTCTTGTGGCTTTGTAGTCATACCTGAGAACATCTGAAAACATCTAGGACTTTAAAATTATTTTCTGCATTTCATTTCCCACTTCATTCCACAAAAGTCCTGCAATTGATATTAAAGTCCTTAATATTGAAAATTTTAGCTAGAACTAATAATGGGTAAATTAGTCACTAACAAAAAAAGTGAAAAAGCTCTGCCATATGTGTTCCTTGACTGTCTTGGTAGCTGGGCCACAATAATCTTTGCTGATAATAAAATCTGAAAAGAAGCAGTCATTTTCTAGACTAATGTAAGATTGATCTGCAGATTGCTAAGCCTGTGAAAAGATTCCAGCTGACTTATTTTTACTATGGATGAGGCTCTCTATCCTTTTTATTACCAGCTGCAGATATCATTGACAAATGCCACTTTTCTCCTTTAAAGCTCTCTTCTTGAGAGCAATTTTGTGAGAAAAATGTTAAATGTGTAAGAGGATAATTTTAAAGTTAGTTTGGTCTTAACTATGTGCAGTGCTATAGAATAAATATTTGAAGCCAGTATAGATGAAGAAACTTTGGTAAATTACATCTATTTGGCTTTCAGCATTATACGTTGTCACATGAGAATCCATAGATTAAACTGGAAAAGTTGTAAATTAATAAGCTACTCATAAATAAAATAAGGAGCTAGTTAAAAAGAATAAATCCATGGATTGTTCTAAATGGGAAGTGAGCTCCTCTAGAAAAGGTTTTAAACTGCATCTTACTTAGTATTTTTATTAGACACTTTGGCAAAAATCTAATAATAGGATAGTAATAAAGCTTGCTGATAACAAAGTCAGGGAACATCACCAACACAGAGGAGAATGGGAACATTTCAGAAGTTGAAGAAAAAAATTAGGGAGACTACAGGAAACAAAATGGACTGTTTTAATACAACACAGCGAATCAGCTGGAAATAACAGAGACAAAAACTAATCTGGCCTTGGACAGTTGCAGGTTAGTAACAATAATGTTTCCAATATTCGCAGTAATGAGGTTCTTGAGCAGCTTTCAAACACAAGAACAAAGTAATCAAAGCAGATTGAGGATGGATTTTTTTCAGTTTATGAAGAAGATTATATGAGTTCTTATTGCCTGCAGTAATAGAAAACTGATTAGTGTCGTAGAACCTGTTACTTCTAACTTTTTTTCCTTTTATTTTGCAAATTTTTTGTGCATTTTTTCCTTGTCCTATCCAACAACTTAATACTTTCTTAAATACATGAGAAACTCTTTCAACCACTGACTTTACCTGCTTCTAGTGACCCATGTGGGTGCTACTGATATAGGTAGCAGTAGCCCAGAGAACATAAAGGAGGACTACAGACCTCTGGGAGAGGTGGTCAGGGGCTCTGGAGCTCAGATTGTCTTTTCCTCAATTCTCCAGGATACAGGGCAGGACCTT